>RCAB01000190.1:0-110571 GCA_003640385.1 Setaria digitata
TTCATATAAATGAAAGAAGTGTACACCAACCGCTAAGACATCGTTAGCACTTGGTCTATTTCCAGGATCCTTCGTCAAACATTTAGTAATAACGGCTCGAAAATTTGATGACCATAGGTTGGGATGCTCTAACGTGGGAGGATCTGCCTTAATAACCTGTAAAAAATGGACAAAAAAATGATAAATAATGAGGAATGATCTTTTTTCGAAACCTATCGATAATTTACACCAGCCTTATTCGTCAAATAGTTTGTTCTTCCTCACTCTGCTTTCTTTTAAAAGTGGCATTAAAGTTATTCTGAATCAAGAAGGAGTTTAGCATACCTTAAAAATCACTTTTGCAGGATTCATCTCTGCATACGGTGGCTTCTCTTCTGCCATTTCAATAAGCGTTATTCCAAAACTCCAAATATCTGCTAACTTATTGTAATGCTTTTCCGGAAATGTCTCACATATCATTACTTCCGGAGCCATCCTAGAAATGAATAAATCTTGACCTGGCTTTGCACGAAAACGTTTTTCTTTTTTTGAAAAATAAAAATACAATAACTGCTTCTTTCATGTATTTTCTAGGAACGTAACCAGTTTACATTATATTAATGCATTGATCAAACACAGTAAAAAGTTAATTTTCGGAACAGTAGAACCATATACCAAGCACAAGAAGTTAAATTTTTTTTAATTGTTAAATTTTAAATATTTAATTTAACAAGTGAAGCAGATTAATATAAGGCCCAGTTATTATCACAAATAAAATTAGTTGTTAATTTAGGCTTAATATTACTCAATTTTTCAGCCTTGTTTGCAAAATCAATTATTACTAATTAATTATAAAGTAACTATCTGTCTGGTCTACAATGTTTCAATATCTTGCTGACCGACAAATGAAAGATTGAAGAGACGTATGGTGGAAAAAAAAAAAAAAAACGATGAAGGTCGAAAAAGCAAACAAGCAGCAACACTAGACTTACCAATATGGTGTTCCTATGAATGTTGATCGTACTTCTCGACCATCTTTGCATAGTGCTGACACGCCAAAATCAGCTGAAATTGGTACATTAAATACTATGTTATTTTTTTCTTCCTATCAGAGATAAAAAAAAGAACCCTTGAAAATCCAAAATGCAGAGAATTTGATTTGAATCTTCTTTGTGAAGCGAAACAAAATTTCTAGTTGGTAGACATAACAAATCAGCAAATCGCTTGTCACCTATCACTAAATTTTTGCAAATGTATCTTGAAATAACTACCATCAACAATTTCGAAGAGGATATAAAATAAGAGAATATGAACGAATATTTTACCCAATTTTACTCTTGCATCGCTTGTTAATAGCACATTGCCAGCTTTCAAATCTCGATGAATTACATTTTTACTATGTAGAAAATTCAATGCCTTTAGAATTTCCTTCATAATATAATGAATTTGTTGCTCAGTAAGATGTCGTGACAGCTCCATCATTATGCTATCCACTGCACCACCACCACAATATTCCAGCAAGAGCTGCATTAAAATAGCTTTCAAATCTCGATGGACTACATTTTTAAAAATATAAAGAAAATAGCGAAAGCAGTAAAATTTCATTATAAAAAATATTTCATAATCAAGTTCCCAGTCACAAGAGCACGCCGTAATTGAATTTTCACCTTTATCAAGAAAAGCATTAACTTAATTTGTGTTAGTTAATCTTTATATTACACGAGTAACATTTTGTCGTTCATGTAGCAAATGATTCTACATTTTTAAAAATAATTTCTAGCATGCACTTTTTAAGGTTCGAAAAACACATATTAAAAAAAAATCAAAATAATGCATTCCATTAGATTTATACCATCAACTACCTTTGCATTATTATGATAAACGGTAATGTGAAATGATTCTAAATTTAATAAGCAATGAACAGCTACCGTAATGCGATTGCCCATAGTGAACGCATCATAAAGTTCCACAATATTTGGATGTTTACATTGCGTGAGAATTGAAACTTCAACCATCACATCTTGACTTTCATCATCTTCCAGCTCCATCGCCTATAAAATATTTTGATGTAAAAGATTTCATCGGTATATAAAAAGTTTTGCAGAAGAATACAAGCTAACCTTTGCTGCAGCTACCCTTCCTGGCTCCAATTTTGATCTTGCCTTATAAACACTTCCAAACGCGCCATCACCGATCACTTCCTCCAATGCCCAGTACTCGGAGACATCTGTTTCAAGTTGGACAATATCAGGAATTGTCTTAGTTCCACCACCAAAATTTGACTTCTGACCGTCACTGCCAAAATTTGAGCCAAGAACGAACAACTTTTTGAGCCGATTCACTATCGGCATGACAAAATAAGCATTTGCTGATTTATCTAAAAAAAAAAAAAAAATCAAATAAGTTGAAAATTGCAAATAATAAATTGCAGCAATATAATTTAGCAAAAATAATATATTTTTTACAAGGATAAAGTGTTCAGGCATATAAAACATAATGAATGATTGATTTCACAGGATCAGTAAAGCGGCATATTGATACACTTACGAATTAAATTCAAACTGTACACTGCAATAAGACGCCTTATTCACTTAAGCATAGCTAATAAACCAAAAAACATTTATCTCTATTTAAAAATCATTAAAGGTGTGAAAATATCACACCATTGTATAAAATATTTTCCTTTTTTTTATTAACTACTTTTTCATTCCAATTCATAGACTAGACATAAATATTAATCATGCGTTAAACAAAATTATCGACTCATCATCAAAAAAAAAAAAGAAAAAATTCACCAAACTTAAAATTTTCTAAAATATTGTCGTAATAAAATATTGTTTTCACAGCTGATGAGAGAAATGAGAAATAAGACAGGAAAAATAAAGCTGCTTAAGTGAAATACTGAAGTATAACACACAAAAAAACTGATAAAGAAATTTCTTGAAACCAATGTAGTATAAGAAACAGGCTAATAAATGCTGAAAATTCTCGATCATCAAGATGATGCGACGGGGAAAAAAACGAAACAAAAAAAAAAATGAAAATCTTAGAATGCTTCAACATAGAATAGAAACTTACGTTGTAACAAACTCATCATGTCATCTGTCTAATTCATTAATTATGCTTATTTGCCTCTTGTATCATGTTTAGATTAAAACAGTTCCATTGTAAATGTTTTTGAAGTATCAAGATATGCTTTCATTAAGATATAAAGCTGGAAAAAAAAAAGATATTAATGTCATTGCAATTATTTGCATTAATAAGATTAAATTTAATTTGAACGAACTTAGGTTTATCTATGAAAGTCGCAGATAACATAAAAGAAGAGATAAGAAAATGTAAGAAGGGGAAAAAAAATTCCCCGACAAGCGATACATACATCAATCGGTCATTCGTAATGCCAGCGGAAGGCATTGACCTTATCTCTCAAGGACTAAAATTTTCCTGATAACCAAGAATGTTTTCACTCAGTGATAACATGAACTAGGTATTAACAACAAGCACACAGTTCGAATAATGTTCTAATTTCTAATTATTTTTTTTCTATCCTTATTCGAAATAAATTTGGCAGTATTTTAATTACAAACCATAGCTTAATTAATTAGTGCACAATAATCCTGCTTAAGTTAATGCCATCAATACTGTGTATAAATAAAAGTTAGATTCCGTTTTAACATCTGTTTATCCATGGGAATTCAAGAATTCAGCCAACAATATCAGGACTACAATGCCTAAATTATTACCATATTTCCAACTTCGACCTACGTAAGTTCTCCTTTAATTAAAATGTCTTTTTAAGAAAATTTCAAATAAAAATTAGCTTATTTGATTTATATATATAAATCAAATAAGCTGGCTAAGAGAGCGAGAGAGAGAGATAGAGAGAGAGAGAGAGAGAGAGGGAAGGAGAGAGAGAAGGAGAGAAAAAAGAGCTGAATGGATTACTTAGTAGGAAAGGACATTTTAAATTAAAATTTTTAATGCAACCTCCGCGCTACTTTGTTCCCTTTGATATTTTGCCAAACGTCTCTGTCATTTCGTGCTTTTATTTTTGTTGTAAAAATTGCGAAAAACCGAAAAAAAGGTAAACTAACGATAACTTGCAACTAGAAGAAACATTGGAAGTAAAAGACAACAAAAAAAAGTCTCCATCCATAAATCTACAGCATTGCATTTTTAATCTTATTACAAAGAAAAATTCTTTTATGGTTCTTATTTGTAGAAATTCATTCTCACAATTAAATTACTTCATATAATATCAAACTTTGCACTGATACAGTTTTTTATTCACGATTTCTCTTCTTAATTAATATATTTCTTATGAATGAAAACCAAAACAAGAACAAAAAAAGAAACAAAGACGAAAAAGTTCTGAAAAATACCAATGGTCTGTCCACAATCCTTTCTTGGTTAAATCTCCAACTATATCTATAAATTTGTTATTCTAATACAGTGCATAATATAAAAATATCAATTTAACGCCATCGATGCCTATCAAATTTTTCCTTTTTCCCATGGCTATGGGTTTAAAAATTAGGTCACTGAAAAGGAAGTTTTAAGTGGAAATTTCATTTCTTTCTGAGACTTTTTACAAAATATTTGCAATAACAAATAATGGAGTAGTTTTAGCACGACCTGCAATAACATAAACAAAATACTGTATGCAAACCAGTTGATTCGAAGAAATGTAATTTAAACAATGACGGAAATTGACACAGAGAAGAAAGAAATCTGATCAATGAATAGAATCAACAGATGACTTAAACGTTGAGATCATCGAATATAACAATAATGATGGTAAGAGTATAAAAGAGCAATATTAGGGAAAGAAAATATAAGCAATAAACTGAATATGTCATATCTGGGAGATACTTACTAAGGCATGAACCAGTCTAATAGAGCATTTTTTATCTCAGTTTGGTCTCTACTTTAAACTTATTTTATTTTACACAAAAACGTATAGGAAGCAGTCAAAACAGGAAAAAAACTTTTACAGAAATTTCTGCAAAAAAAAAATGCTTCAAAAATTATAGAAAATAGTTTCAATAAAATGATTCAGGAGTCATTTCAGAATCATCCCAGCCAAACTGCTACTTCAGATTACTCTATTTCAGTAAGACAGTGGCTTCCAAGTGGCAAGCAAATTCACGAATTCCACTCGAGCACAGTTATCATCCTAGGGAAACCTTCCTATGACGTGATCAAAATCATGCGTTCACGTATGCTTACGTGTAAATCCACTAACCATATTATATATTCGAAATGCAATACAACATGGTGGAACTCATGTGTTCACGTACGCTTGCGTACTAACCATCCATCACACCCACGCACCCACTGACTCACCAAATCCTCAAGGGTCGAGTCTCACTTTGACAGATATACGGGTCGGGCCACCGTTCTAGAACGAACTGCTGATGTGTAAGCGCGATGACTCATCCCCGTATGATTCAGCTCTCTGATATGCTAAGCCTAGTTGGAAATTGATAACGTTAGAATTTAGTAGATAGCAAAGATAGAAGGGCTTTTATATCAGATGTTAACAGTATGTCTAGGTGTCATCGCCCGGGCCTGTTTTTATCACTTTGCTGTGAAGAAAAGGCACTGAAATTACGAGTAATTTAGAGAATTTGCTGAAATTAATTTGGAAACTTTTTCGTTGATGAGGTAGTTTCAGTTATTGATTCTGTAATGATAATAATATATTTTTAACAATTTTACCAATTCTTCACTGTTCTCTGATTACATTTAAAACATTCCTAGCGTTAATTATACCAACTTTCTAGTACATCTAGTTTGAGTAGTTATTCTTTTATACTTATCTGATATATTTGTGCAGAAATTCTAATAATATATCAAATTCTAACAATATTATTATTGGTAGATGGATGTGTATACGTCAAAAAGAAAAAAAAAATTACTTGCGTAGACTTTGCATCTCAGCGTGTTACTTCTACACGTATTTTTTTCATTTATAGAATGAGTGTTAACTACGGTGGAGGTAGAAGACGTGCAGTGAGTCGACAAACAGCCGAAGAACAAGTACTTGACCGAATTTCTCGAAATGTAGGCATCTCTTCAACTTTCTGCTCCACCATAACTGTCGTATCATCATTTCGGAGCAAATTGTCTGAAGAAATAATATGTAAATAAAATAAATGATTTAAATCTTTGTTCAGATTAACATTTATTATGCAAATTTCGGAGTGTAATATTTGTATAATATACGTAATGTTTCTAATTTGCATATGTTTTTTTTGAGCAAGCATGAGCAATCCTAATTAGATTTAGTGACAAAGTTGAACAAAAAACTTGTGGCATTGTTTACAATTTGATTTCCTTGTTATTGAGCATAAATATTTGGGTTGTTTTCCAAGTGAAGAATTTGCAATTCAACTGTTTGAGTTTTTCTTTTTTTTTTAAATGTATAAGAAAAATTTGATAACATATTGTTAATAATGCATGTCTTTTGTAAAGAATTATTGATTTTGTTTTGCAGGCAGAAGAACGATTAACTCGCAAAAGACAAGCTCGTGAAGAGGCGCGACAGATACGTTTAGAGCAACTTGAAAAACAATACCGAGAGGTAATATTCATTATCATCATTATTGTCTGACGAACGTTATTGATGCTATTGTGATTGTTTATGCGTGATTTAAAGGTGTAAGCTAATCAGTGATGAAAATGGGACTACTATCACAAAGAAGCAAATCTCTCGAAGTTTTCGAAGAGAGATTTTTATTTTGGTAGTAAGACGCAAAAGAACTGCTTTGGAGGATGCATTTAGATAAAGTAAGGAGTAAGAAAGAAAGACAAAAATTGGCGAAGAGATAAAAAAGCAGAAAGAAAGATTTTAGGGCAAAAAATTTTGAAAAGAAAGGGCGAAAACAATTAAGGGATCAATTAATTAGAGGACTAGTATATCCTATTAATGAGCATAATCTATGTTGGTCTTTTAACCAACACTATTTACCTAACTTACTTTGAAGCGGTCTTGTATTTTCATCTTTCTTTAGAGAGAATATATCAGGAGGGGAAAAGGGAGCAATGGTTGATTCACTGTTGTTAAGCTTCTACATTAGGGTGCATCTTGTGCAGGAAAGGAAATTGTTGGCAACTTTTTATTACTTCAGTTTTCTTAAATGTTCTCTTCGCAATAAGAATAATTTTCCCAGAAACTGGTTCCTGACTACTTTCTTGAGGCGGAGAATAATTGGAAAGGAAAAAGTAAAACCCGGTAGTGCCTCTTGCTACTGTGGCAGTTTATACAACTATCATATTGATTATTCCCCCGACATCCCACGAAAAACAATGAATATTTAAGACATTGGATTCTAGCTGTTATATTCCTTTATCAAGTTTTCGATAAGACCTTATTAGTATAAGGAAGAATGCGAATTCGTCGACGACGTTACTGGAAAAAATTTTTGGTAAAGTTATTGTAATTTTAGCTCAGTTTTATCTCTATATTTCATCCAGTAGTACACTGTTGTACTAATCCAGTATTATTTTGAAGCATTGCCTTTGAAGAACCAGTGAGGAAATTTTTAATTTAATAAGCTGTCTTCATAAAAAAAAAATTTCCTGTCTTCATAAGTTTCTGCAGGACATTATTTCAGATATTTTGAATACATAGTATACTTATTAGATTTCTGATTGTTCAGGATTTTTTGAACTAATTTTTAAGTTTGCAAAATCCATTTAAACATATATTAAATACTGGAATAAAATTGAGTGCGTAAATAATAACTGAGATTTGGCAGTAATGACATTTGAAAATTTCATTTGTTTTATCTCCCTTTTCGATTTAATAACCCTTTTCGATTTAATATTCATTTTGCAGGCTGAAACAGATGGTTGCAAAGGAAATGAAGAGGGCACTGTAAGTATTCTTCTAGATTTTGCAAAATTTATATCAAGTTAATCTCATTTCTCTTTTAACTTTATCTGCTTATGCCTTACGCTTTTATGCTTATCCCGGCTTTTCGCTCAGTGATAAAATGCGAGCTGTGGAACTTAATTTGGTATTATTATACCTTGTTATTCATTCCTGAATTTCCTTCCAGCACTAGTTTTCTACTTTGCGACTTGATTCTATTCAAATTATCTTTTTCATATTAGATATAGATCTGTATTGGCTATGGATCAAGATAGTACAGTTAATTTAAGAACTACTGGAATATTTTCAAACAAGACCACTAATTTTAGGTTTCTAACCTTCTTAATAAAATATAATACTTTGCCTTATTATTTGTTGATTGCAAATGCATGCAGTTATTCTGCTTATTTGTTTTTTAGAAACTGGAAAAGTAATTCTTTCTGAATTGATAGAATATATTCAGTTTTGTTTTATCATTGTAGGGCTATTAATATGCTACCTCATGGCTATTTTGAGCTACATGCTGTTGTTTTCTTAATTACGTGACATATTCTCTAAACGGGTTTTCATTATGTTGAAGTCTTCGTTAGTTTAATATCATATGATTTGTTTTTATCATTTATCTTTCCTATATTATGTGTGAAATATTTGCAGCAGATTTTTATTTCCCGCTTAAATATTTATCACCTACTTGATTACTTGTGTGGGTGTCGTTTGAGTTTTAATTATATGAGTGTTATAAGTGTACTTCAGTTTATTATTTATAATAGTTTAAAGCTCAACAACGGTTAGCAGTGCTGTTGCCTGATACCTCATTTAGTTTAAATTTTCAAATGAAAATTTTCCTGCTATATTTCAGTTTGTATTTTGATTTAAACGGATTAAAAGAGTATGATTTTATAATAAGTGGGCAAATCGTATTTGGATGTGCATGCATAGATAGATATGATAAATTTTTGACTATTATCATAATTTATCAGAATTTCGAGTAATTTTATGGGATTGTTATTTTGATGTATCTAGTAATCGATTTTTGTCACTAGTTTACTCTTGATTTCTATCATTATTACATGCTATGTGTTTGCTTTTTTTTTTATAACTTTGTTTATTACTAATGCGTGCATGTTTTTTTTGCATGATTTAGAAAGACAACATACCGACCACATCAACATCTCGAGGAGGTACACCGTCCAAAGATAACAAAGCATTGGAACGGGCGGCCTTGAAGGTTTTTATTATAATTTTTGAACTATTCTCGTGCTAGAAATTTCGGCCTAAACTGTATTAAAAATAAATTATCAAATAATCTTACTTTTTTTATGCTCTTTTATTTTTATACAAATTTTTATTCATTTTTGGATCAGCCTAAAAGAAAAGAAAAAATTAATGGATTATTTTACATTAAAAAGATCTGTATATTTGAAGGAGAAAGTAAGTGAATTACAAAACAAATTTGAACGAGCTATGTTCATGTATTCTCAATTGGATAATGAGAAGTCAGCTTTGTTGTATGAAATTGATCTTTTGAAAGATGATATGGAAGAAAAGGAGCAACTCTTGTCACAAGCTACCCGAGAGTCTCGAGATCTGGCTACCGTTAGTTGCATTTCTCCATTTTTTCTTCCTGAGTAGTCAATTTTCTTTAGTAATAATAATTTTACATTAAAGTTAACGATTTATTTGCACGCTCAGTCAATGAGCTTGGAGTGGAAAGCGATAAGTTTCTTTAGACTTTACAGTTTTTGAAACAAAGCAGTGTATCGAAGCACAGAGATGTTGGTTTTTGATCTTTTAAATTGAAATGAATGGCTATCATTTAGGAAGTGAAATTGTTAAAACGCACGGTTGATGGTTTGAATGCTCAACATGCAGCGTTACGAGCCGAAATTGCACAGCGTGATCAAATTATACAGGTTTGTAAAGAAACATTGAACCAAATTGAGTGAATTTTAGGTTTTTTCAAATAAAATCTAAGTTAATTTATCTTTTAGTGAGTCCTTGAACTAGTCGGATGTCGAGTTCTTCCGTTGTATTTTTCAAAGTGAAAGAAAGCTATAGTTGAACTGGAACATGAGGCTGTTCAGTGTTCGCTTAGTTGTCGTCCTAAACTTTGCTTGTTAACGTTCCAGAACGTATTGAACTAATTCCTTTTTTTTTTTTTTTTTTTTTTTTTTTTTTATAGGAAAATGGATTAGTCTTGGTGGAGCAAGAAAAATCTGATGATATATTGACGAACGGCACGAATAATGTGTAAGTTTTATTTCCAAGATTCTACTACATCTTGCAGATTAAGTTGCTTCTGAGTTTTTCTGCTAAATTTGTTATATGAACTTTGATAATATTATTGGCAACAGCACTAAGCCTTGGCTAACGATTTTATTGCTCCAAAATTGCTCAACTTCATTTTTAGAATTTAGAATAGCCTTTTCAGCAGTTTCTTTATTTTGGATAATCACATATAGCAGCTTGCTCCACCTATCACTTATCAAATGGTCATTGTAGTTATCTCTTTTCTAGCGTATATTTATTGACAGTTTTCTCTTTTTAAATTGAGGTTGCAGTAGAGTGCAGGACTTCATTAGAGACATCCCAGACTTTTAAATTCCTTTCTAATGACTTCCAGTAGTCGCTTATTGTTTCATTTTAAGAAAAAGAGGCGTGTGAACAGTTTTTTCCAGCATTTTGTGTCTTGTCTGAGTTTGGCTTTTCGTTGCATTTTGAGAAAATTAGCTATGAGTATACTCGAAAAACGGTGATATTTTTTTTTACATTGAACGTTATTCAATCATAAACTGTACATTAGTTCAAACTTATTCACTTTAAGCTCGCAGCTTTAGACTTACTGCATTGAGGTGGCGGTTGAGCTTGAGCTTTCGTGGTAAACATCGGACACGGACTGTACAAATCAGCTTGAGATCAATATCAAGTAAATTAGTGTAGCAAAATTTAGGTGAGAAAGCTAAGGGTTCTTCAATTTTTTCTTCATATTTTTGGCCTAGCTTTGAAAAGTATTCACAAAATGGTCGGTTTAGAATTTGGATTGTGGATAGGAGACTAAGATCTCATGTTCGAAACAGTTGATTATATAAACCAAGAAAAGGGAATTATTATGAAATGAGTGCACGCATTTATGCGCTAGTTTTGTGGTAGAATCTAGTATTCACTTCAGCGTGATAAAACAAGAGAAGGCAGTAGATTAAAGCAATTCAAAATAATCAGGAGTTATCGTGCCGGTCTAGATCCAAAAATTCGTTGATTAGTTGATTCGGATTAGTTCACAGTATTTCTTCATGCCGATTCAGTTTCTTTTTTTTTTTTTTTTTTTTTTAAACTTGTCAAGATCAGTTTCTAAGGGTGGCATTATTAAGGAAGTAGACGTTTTGACCAAAAAATGCATCTAAGCGAAGCGGAAAAGTCGTTCTGAAACACAATATTAGAAAACTTAGAGAAACAAAATCTTTCTTAGAACTGCCGTTGAAATAGATGTTGCTCGGATTAGTAATTTATTGTTAGATGTATCGGTTTGAAGTTTGATTCATCGGTGTTAATAGTGCCGACGTGAAAAGATTTTTGGCTGTGTCTATTTATGTTTTTTATAATTTATTATTTGGATTTCTTTGCATCTTAGGATTCTTACAAAATAATGTTCAGGTTTAAGTAGTAAACACTTTCTCCTGTTAAAACATGTACAAACGTGAGTAATTAGGAATAATTTTCGATTATAAAAAGTTCAGAACACTCTAAATGTGCAGAAGAACAAATATTTGAAAGCGGCATTTGGGATATCAAGCACTGTTAATGGGAAATTAATATCGTTGTTTTCAAATTAACACCACGGTGTGAAGTTTGTTTACGGTTCGAACAGATGTTGAAATAGTTGTACGTGAACATTATTAACATGCAAGATGTCAGTGAGTAAAACAAATACTTGTTAAATACTTTTTAATTTATTTTTATAATACAAACCGACTTGCTATACGAGGAATGTTTGATCATGTGAATTCGCGATGAAGAATTTCAAAAAGCGGTGCAATTAATCTCATTATCAGCTTATTATACTATCAGATGATTCCGAGATTGATTGTTAGCATTTCCTGTACTGCATTTTTTTTGATGATGAGGGAAAATGTTTCAACGTTTACTGAAGAAGCTTATTCCTTGTTGTACTTCAGTTTGATATCTAAACAATTAATGTAATATTTGTAATTATTATTGCTGTAGTACCAGGAAGTTTCCCTGTTTTAGCCGGAAAAGCAAGGGTAGTTTGTAATCTTATGCCAAAAATATCCTTAATTTGTTACCTTTGCACAATTGTTTATTTTAAGTCCTTGTATTTTATATTATTCCAATTTCGAAGCCGAAGTAAGAATCTGTCTTGAAAACGTTTTTTTTTTTTTTTTTTTTTTTTTTCATTTTAATTCTGCAAAGGATTAACAGTAAACATATTAAATAATTCCTGAAATTTTCAGTAATAGTTTCAACTATTTTTTTGATTACAGTTCAACTTTTTTGAAATTTTGTTTCAGCCAAACAACGCCGTTAGTATTTTCTCAGGCAACTATAGGACTTGTTGAAAGAGCAGTGCCTGGGTCCTCTTCGATAGATGAAAAAGTAAAAAGATTGGTTGATGTGGTGCGTTTTCTTACAAAACAAACTTTTATGCATCTTTCCTGCATTACTCAGAAATTACATATGATTTGCCTTTTTGTTCAGATGTTTTAAACATAACTTGATTAAATCATATTACTTTTTCTCCGGATTTCATTTTATGACTTACTTGCTAACTTTTGCTCTAATATCTTCCAGAACAAAAAGATGCGCCAACAAGTAGAAGAGGCGGAGCAGTCGTTATATGCTAGAAGAACAGCTCGTGCTGATCTTATCAATAGTTCGCAGAACGGTTTACTCTGTGATGAATTACAAAGTATGTACAAACTTCTTTTTCTTTTGTTGTTTAGAAATCATTTGTGATCAAGTATGTCAATCAAGCAGTTGTTTATCATTTTTATATGCCAGATTTAAGCAGGCGAATTTTCAGTGCATTCTAATGAATAGTGGTAGTGGTCTACTACTTTGAGAGGTTGAATATTGTTTCAACCTATTATAATGCTGAAAAATATCATAGTTTATTAATGGTTTAAAAAAAGTGGTGTTTTCCAATGATGAGCAGGACATTAGTAAGGTATGCGGCACTAAAATGTTAATTCTCATCATTTTATTACAGACTAATGTCCATGCTAAAATCACTGAATTTGAATTTTAAACCGTTTTAGGAGATGCTGCCAAACAACTAGCGGAAATCAAATTTAAGCTGCAAGAGGCAGAACGTGAAAATACGAATTACCAGGGCAATGTTGGTGCTTTTTTAATTAAAGAACGCTTTATCATTTCTTGAATAACTATGTTTTTATTTTAACAAATTTAAAAATTTATATTTTTAAAGTTAATCTTTTTAATAGAAAATGTAGTCAAGTTTTTGTATTTCTGTACTTTTCTCAGTGGTCTACGATTTACATGCACTTAATTACAAAGAAAAAAAAAATCGAATAAAATTCTGTGCAGTCTTTTTTATAAACTGATTGATTGAAATTGAATTTGTTTTACAGTTGATACGTGTAGATGGGCAGATGAAAAGGTATAAAGCAGCTGCTGAGCAAGCGGAAAAGGAGCTTATCGAATTAAAATCTCAAAATCGACAGCTGAAAAAAGACGTATGCTATTTTCTTAGTATGGCAAGATAAGAGTCAGAAGTTTTGTTCCTTTTTCTCGCCCTTTTTTCTCTTCATTCCTGCTTTAATTAATCAAAGATTAAAAGGATACATGTGATTGTTCTGTATAATTTCTGATCCTGAAACGATAATAATGATTTCTAGATTTAAGAGCTATTTTGGATTTGTGGTTTTAAGAAAATCGCAGTTTGAAAGACAAGTAGAATAAACAAGTAAACAATTACAGCAGACAAATCTCCGATAATGAGGAAATTTTGTGAAATCATTTTTGAACAGAAACTGATATATTTAACTGAAATATGATTTGTAACGAACATTTGAAGAGCTCATTTTACAACTGATAAAAATTTATAAGAAGCACAACTCGTAGTACAACGTATCAGAAAGTTCAGTTTACCATCTACTCTATAAATTTAGAGTTAGCACTGTGAAATAAATATAAGTAGTGATTTTTACAATTTCCTTTAGCAGAAAAATCTAAATATAATTTTGAGGTGGATGAGAAGAGAATGCTTCCACTAATTTCTGATTCAATTTTTCATTTTAATTGTTTTTAATCTGGAGAACTTTTTCGTGAAATTTGATGAGGAAGAAACAACGTACGTAAAGGATTTCAGAACACTTTAAACGTTTAAGAGGGAATCTGAGCTGATTATTTTGAAAAGATTTGCAGTAGCATTGTTACTGGCTGATGCTTAATACGTAATGAAGAGTTCATTATTTTGGAGTTTATTGCAGCTTCGCGAAAAAGATAATGCCTTGGACGAAGCAAAAGAAACAAATCGTCATTTGCAGAATAGAATTGAGAAATTGCGCTTATCAGGCTCTCGAAGACCTTTATGATTGTGAAGCTGAAAACACTTCATCTCATCCTTTCTTGTCTCCATCAGTGATCGTTTTTTTTTTTTTTTTTTTTGGATTTTTATATGCTTAAGTAGGTAATAATCTGTAATCTGGTGCTATTATCTTGCTATAGTTCAGGATAATTTTTTTTTTTTTTTTAAATTATTTATCAGTATGGGTAGCAAGGCAAGTGCTTTAAATTTTCATCATTTGGTGGTTAGGATGATCAAAGCTATCCCAAATGAGTTTAACTTTGTGGTAACTAATGATGCATTATTTTTATTTTTGCTCAAATTATAGACGCAAAATGGCAAGTTTCCTGTTGACCTTGACCTCAGAAGTGCTATCTTTGCAGCTTGACCTCATAAGTACCATCCTGCTTAATGGTATTTCGTTGCGAAACTAAATTCTTTACTGTGAATTCTGAACTTCTTATTTTTCTAGAATTTTGATTCTTTTTTGAGCATCCATAATTGGTTACCCAGATGTGTAAAGTAATTAATTGCTGATTTCATTGCTGTGATTGTTATCTAAAAGTGGTTATGTTAATAATTTGATAATAATATATAATTTTGATGTTGTCTTACACTTTTTTTTTTTTGTATTGTATTCATGATTCTGCTTAGACTGAAGACTTTTATTTTGAGGATTAAGCTATTACCATTCATCTTTAACAATTTTATTACTTTATCTTTAGATTGAATTAAGTGTTGATTGAATCGTTGTTTACTTCTCTCGTCTAGCTAAGTAAGTGACGGTAACATTACGAAAATTTTTATCTCTTCAAGATATGCGACTAATTATGAAGGCGGAGCTCCTAAATATTCTTAGTAATTTTCGGAATTAAAAATTACGATGGGCGTACCGCTCTTCCTCTTTTCTTAATCTTCGATAGCACTAATCATTGTTTCTGTTTTGCATTTTCACTTGTTATTTAGAGTGATTATGTCGGTGGTGATGTCTATGGCAAATTGTATTGGCAATAATATTCTTCGTATTTTCGCTGTCCTCATTCTCTCTGTTGCAGTTTCATCAACTGTTGATGTTGATGAGCTAATGGTAAGTTATAGTTGCTCCTATCATAATTTCATGTGATAAGTCACAATAAGCGGGGAAGATAAATTGCTATTATTTTAACTTATTGATTAATAGAAGTGTTGGGATAATTCGGCATATGAAAGAATTACTCTTAAATTATTAAAAAGGTTAAACTAATCTTTTATCATAATTCGAAGTAATAATCTATGATATCTGACAGCGATAATGAAGAGAATTTCTTGTTAGGAGAATTCAGCTTCGATTAATGTGGTTAAAATTAAAACATAATTACTGTTTGGTTTGTTAAATGCGCGGAAAAATTCAGCGAAGAAGCGACGATTCTTTAGAATATTATATATTAATTAAGAGAGCAAAAAAAAATAGAATAGAATGGGACTTTCTTGTTCGGCGAGTCTTCGCTATTGAAACTTTAGGTAATTTTATTCTAATTACTACAATATTGTTAAGTTCTACTTTTCAACGTTTCATCATTTTCTTTTCGTTTCTTCTCATCCCATTTTTATTTCATTTAGTGAAGAAATGTTTTATTTTGCATCATCTAATTTGGCATATTATCTTTCTTAATATTTCTATAATTATTTGTTATATGTTTGACAACTACTTTAATTTGTTTGTATTTGTTAGGTGTTGTTTATTGCTTGCGAAATAATACACAGTGAAATCACGGAAGGAATGCTCAAAATATTTTTCTTTTTCTTTTTATTAGTGTATAATAGTTCATTTGAGTGTGTGAGTGTATTTTTTATCAGAATCATTTTCTTTTTTTATTTAGATATTCGTCATATTTATCGTAATTTCATTTGCAACATTGTAATAATTCTTGATGGTAAGAATAATAATATCAGTTGCATGATCAATATCATCTTTATCAAGTTATGCGAAAAGAAAAAACTGTAGCCGAAAATGAAACACTCATTTTGAATGTGACTATTGTATGTGCGATATTTTAATTAATTTTATGACGAACAAAACAATTGTCCCCTAAATTTCGTGACCTTTGTGGCCCGAAAAAACAAATGCCGCGATATGGATGAGGGATGGAGAGTTATCTAGAAGCAAGGGTCAAGGGTCATTTTGCGGGTGCTGCGGTCATTGATTTTTGTGCATCGACATGCCTTGATTACGAAAACAAAATGTTCCACATTCCTTTCTCATCACATACAGAAGTGTCAATTCACATGTCAGCTTCATTGCTAACCCACATACCGTAAGCTCATGATTCGTTGACAGTAATCCAATGGAAAAGTAAATTATGCACGAAGATTAACAAATGTACAGAAACTACTACCTTTTGTCTGCAACTGAATTATTATTTAAATTTCCAGTTATTCACTAGTTTTTTATTCAATTCACTTGTTTAGTTTTTCACTTATTCAATTTCAGTTTATTTATTTAATTTACTCCAGTTTAATTTTATTTTTCAATTCAATTCCATTTGATCAGTTCAATCCAATCAATTATTATTCAACAATAAGAAGTTTCAGTAATAATAATTATTCGAAATTTCCTCTTTTCATTCTGCCATTTAAAAACTAAGAATATTATATTATTATTATTTCCATTCTTTCCAATTCAAGAAATTATTTATCTTCAATGATAAGCTGGAGGAGTGGTGCAATTTTCTTGCTGTCAGAAGTTACAGTAGTAAAAATATATGGGTAATGGAAAAATAGCAGTTTTTTTTTTCGATAAAGACGAGAAATAATGGTAGTTTTTATCTTTTAAAACTGAAAATAATTTTTTTTTCTTAGTTAATTATAGCATCTTCTTATCTTTTTTTTTTATCGTAAAATCACAGCAATTTTTTTTCCTGGATATGAAAGGCTTTCTAGAGGAGTTGTTGTGCGAGCATTGAAAATAATCTTCTTACAATTAGCTAAAGGTCATTCATTAGAGGAGACGAAGGCGGAGGTTAGTTAGATTTATAATCTTTTAGTTTGAAATTTTAAATGAATGTATTATTTTAAAGCAGAGAATTATTTCATGCTACTATTTAATTTAATATTTTAGTTTTTATTCGAATTTGAGATTCAGTTTGGTGACAGCGATTGGATATTTATTCTAGTTTTTGAATTTTTCAAACTATACAAACTAAATTGGTTAAACATTAAGAATTTTTGCAAAATTTCTCGATTTCTAGTGGATTTAACGTAAAATTGATACAAAGAAAAGGAAATGGAGAATTAAATTAAAATGATTAATTAATTCCTATGTTGTATAATTACCTGTTTTGAATTCTATTTAAACTTCACAACCAACAAAATGAATAGCATGCAAGAAATGCAGTGGTGAAAAATGGCATCCTTAACTATCAAAAAAGATTTCTGTTCAAAATGTATTTCAAAATTGGGATTTCAAAAGATTTTTTTTACAAAATTGAGAAGTTCGTCGTTTTAATTTAAAAATTTTAAATGCTATAAAAGTTGAAAATGATAAATATTTAAAAGGATGTGTGGTTATTTCGATTAAACAAAAATATGCAACGCATAAAAAAGAAGTGAAAAAAACGTCGATAACGGGAAGATGATCATTAATGGTAATGAAAAAAAGAATATATTTACTGATTTGGTCAAAAGAATATATTTACTGATCTAGTAATTTATTTCATTTCATTAAATATCACTCCCTATATATTAAATTAAAGTTTTAAACTTCTTTTTATAATTTAAAAAATAAAATGAGGTCGGGAAAAAAATGCATCACATTTTATATTGCAACGGCAAACATTTTACAGAAACAACAAAGCTTGTTAATTAAAAAAAATTAACAAAGGAAAAAATAGACTGAAGAGGGTGAAATTATTAAATAGAAACATTTATTTGAACAGCTATTGTTAAAATTTTCAAAAAGTTTTGCAGATGTTTTAATTAACCTTTTTTTTCTTCATTGCATCACTTCAATTATATAGATATATATAAAATATATATATATATTTATACATATAATTGAAGTGATATATATTTATATATATTCATACTTATATTTAAACACATGAAAGGATTAAAAATTTCAACTTACGTGAAAAAACTTGCTTAGTAAAAATTAAAAAGGAAAAAAAAACATGTACTATTTCTAAACCTCATTCATTATATCTAATTAATATATCATTTCTCATTAAGTTACATCCCTCGTAATGTTGACCTAGTTTTTTTTTAAATGGCACTCTAGTAGCAATTTTTAAATTCTTCCTTAGCATTTTAAGACAACTTTAAAGTTTTTATGCATCAGATGTTTCAAAAAAACAATTAATTAATGCGTCCTTCGATCATTTTGCATATATTAATAGAAATAAAGGATAAATCACTTATCAGTTATTGGCAATATTTATTTTATTATTTTACTATGCATGTACATAGTAGAATATAAAAAACTTTCTATTTCATTTCACTGATCAAAAGATTTTTTTTCTCAACTTTTCAATTGTTATACATTTTTTGATTCATTTTTTTTCATACAAAATAAAAATTACGAATATTTTGATTAGCTAATATAAATTACACATTACCAAATTATGTATGAAAAACAAATTACATAAAAATAGTCATATTTACGTTTGTTATCAACAATAAACATTTATGATGATCATCATATCGTTAGCATGAATGACATGTCACAGTTATAACAGCATAAAATGTTAAATTTTATCATAATGAGCACTTCAACAAATGTCTAACATTAGGATGTTGTTTTAAAAAAGAAAACTGTCAGTTAAACATTGAATCAAGTTTTTAGATTAGCATAAAATTAAATCGGAAGTGGAAAATTTAATTTTCATAGCGTTTTTTTGATCTATTGCAATAATTTTATTAATTACACAAAACAATATGGTTAGTATTTAAAAAAAAGGCAGGAAAAGTTTTGTGCAAATTAGGCTAAGTAATTTTGAGATTTAATTAATTAACACTTCATTTTTGTTTATGTGTTTATCATTAGCTTCTTCCATTTATTGTCAAATAATTTTAGTTATTATCATCAAAAATATTGTAAATATGTAAAGATGATGTTTTTTCTTTGTTCATTAATTCATTAATAAACAAATTAAAAAAAATTTTTTTCTGTTGTTTATTAACCTGATAAAAGGAAAATTTTTATTATGCAATTGAAGTAAATATTTGAATCATACATAATTAATGAAAAAATAAACTTTTGATTCAGTCCGTAATTTTAACTTAACCATTCCAACTGATTTTTGGGAAAAGCAAAAAAAAAGAAAATGGATTTAAGTCAGATAGGTAAAATTTATTTTGAAACTTTGGGAGACTTTTTTTCTTGTGAAAAAAATTCCCTGTCAACAATTACTGTAGACAATATTTTATGCAAAACTTGCCAAAAAAAAATTTCAAGTCATCAGTGTAAGTAGAAATAAAACTGATGAAAATTACTTCCTTATAAAAAATATGAACTCTTTAAAAAAAAAAAAAGCAAATTGCACTTGAATATAGAAGAAAAAATCGAATAATATAATGTCTAGTTTTTAAAAAATTAGCAATAATTTAAAAAAGTTAACTTTTGAATTTAATTTAGAAATTAATAATGATTCGATTTTCATTCCCTCGCATTCGTTCTTCTCACTTTTCTTTGCTCTTGAATTTAGAAAGCTGCAAATGACAAAGATTAAACGGAAATTATCGCATGTTTTCCGTTTGAAAAGAAATTTAAAATGAATTAATGCATTCGAATTTAGCCTTTATGTTAATTTAACTATGAAAAAACATTCATATTAAATTCGAATGTATGCAATTTATTGCACTGTAAAACAAAAAGAAAAAGAAAAAGCTGAAGGAAATTTTCTAATTTTTTTGCATTAAATTTAAATGTATTTTCTATTTTTCTTTTGGTATGTGAATTGGATAATGAAAAATTTTTCCCGCAATTTTTTCGTTTTCCAATTTTTCTTTATTGCTACAAATTATTATTTAATTTCCACATGATTTGCAGTTTTAATTCTGACATTACTTTAATTTCAGCGTAATTGTTATTTCTAAATTTAATCCATTATCAATACACAAATGCATTTCCGTTTTTCATCCATTATTATCTCCGCAGGCATTTTTTCATTCTGCAAAATTTTAATGATAAAAATAAAGTGGCTCCAAATTATACTGATATTTGGATATTAAATATTTCAAAATTCACAAAATTTACTTAAGTAAATGAAATTTAAAATTTTTTTCTTGGTTCAGAAAATGTCAAAAATTAATGAGCGATCAAGATTAATAGTTATCAATGATGCTGCACTATTAGCTAAATTTAAATGAAATGAAGTGTATTCTGAAGTTTTTGTACTACTGCAAGATATTTTCATTTTCTCATTGTTATCATATAAACCATAGTATAATTATTTGTTTCATGATCTTGTGCTAATTGCTAATAAATTATGCATATTTAGTCGTAATATAATTCAATTTTGCTTAAAATTTTTCAAATTTATATTTTTAACAAAATTTTATCTTCGATGATTTGTTATAAAATATTTATTTAGTATGATGATAACGGGATGATAATGGATGAACCATGGAAGCGAAGTAACGCCGAGCTTATCAATGGATTAATTGGAATGGATTTGGGAAAACTGACAAAAGCTGGCAAAAGGAGTTTGTCACCAATTGAAAGAAATGCTGAATTCTCCAATGACCGTCGACTTAAAACGGATTTGAGCAGATTATCATCTTATCAACAGCGAAACAAATTATCATCTTATCAACAGCGCAGCTAATTCTTATCTCATTTACCAGTTCGCTATCATTACTTCGATAACACCATCATTAAATTATCATATTGTAATAAAAACTAAAAACCAATCAGCAAATAATTATATCTTCTTTCGCTATCATTTGTTTAACTGTCAATTCAGTGGTCTTTGTTCTAAAAAGAAAATAGCGAATAATTATTTTTGTTCGTCCAAATTTTGATGATCTTATCAGTGGCATATCTTTTTGATAATCATTAGCTCTGTATGTCAGTAATATTGCTCCAGCTGAACCAGTAATTGTCAATAATTATTTTACTTTTAACATTGCATTTCATTAAATCTTAATATCTAATTTCAAAGAGTAGTTTCATAACTATGATAAGTGTTGTAGTGATTTTCGAATTACGAATTGATAAATGATTATAATTGATGGTGTTTGATGAATCGAATTAAAAATTTCGTCTTTTAATGCGCAAATTTACATTTTATACCAACCATGTGTTATGCACTTTTAAATATTAAAACATTTTAGTTGCATAAAGTGCATTTTTTTTTGCCCAAAAGGTATTAAAATTAGTAATACGATAAAATCAGTTAGAATTGAGAAGTGACTATGGAAATGGATTAATTATTAAAATATATTAAAGAAATTGATTAAAAATGACGAAATCTGTCATGGTGTTATAATGTTACATTGTTGACTCAATTATGATTGATGATTATTCGAGGATGACATATAAATAATTATTTGCAACAATTATCTAACTATTATGATTATATATATGCAAATTTGTGCAAACAATTGTATTAATAACAATTAATAGATTAAGTATTTTTAAGCATAACATTATCGAATTAAATTAGTGATTAGTAATTGCTGCTACTAACTGGAGGTGGTGCTGGAATTACCATAACTAATTTCATTAATTAGCTTTATTTCCATGATTTATTAGATTAACATATCAACAGATACAGTCATATCAGTAATATATCACTATTTGACAGGAAAAATATTTATCGCAATTAATTCCAGAAGAACGAGATTCTCGAAGTGTTAACATAGTCATATGAAAAATTATACAATACTTTTTTCATCGATCATTTTATCTTTTATACTTCATAAATTAAGCAAGCTTAATTAATCTAGCTATGATATGCAATAACTATTAAATTAGGATATATCACCGCTGAATTTTAAACCTATTACGATAGTTTAATTTCAGTAAACTAATCATTAATTAAATGTACGAATTCATTAATTACTTATTTTGCTGCTAATTTTAGAGATAAATGTAACGAAGTTTGACTTTATAGTAGGAGACAGAGAGAGAGAGAGAGAGAGAGAGAGAGAGAAGGAAAGAAGGGGAGAGGGAAAAAAGAGAAGAGTTCAGAATGTTAACCATGGAAATATTTCTCGCATTTCCGATAAGTGAACTGGATAAATAAAATGTGACTATAAATAATTTTCTTACTTCTTTTAAATGTAAAATTCTTTTTTTGATTCGAATTTAAAAGTTCCATTCTTTTTATAATCTAAAAATGTAAAATGAACAAAGAAAAAATGGAAATTAAATAACAATGGCTGTAAAAAAAACCCTAAAAACCAAATTATAAAATAAAATAAATTTAGGACAAAATGTGATATATATGAAGAAAATAAATACTATTAATGCTGCTAGAATTGTACAAGCATTTGCTGCTCATATAGGCATCACTGTCAAAAAAAATGTTTATTATTATTACTAACATTACTTGTTATTTTTTTATTGTCCTCACCTATAAACTTTTTTTTAATATTGAGAATAAAATACTGACTTATTACTAATAATTAAAATTTCGATTTGCAGTCTCTTTTGGCAACTTTCTCAATATATAATTGAGCAATCGAAGTGTTAACACTGTAATTTCATTTTTTTTTTTTTTTTTTTTTTTTAAATCACCTCCTTTTTTAAAGTTTATTGAAGAATTTTTTTTTTTAATTTTTCAATGCAAAAAAAAAAAAAATTGAATTTTTACAGTTTTGATTTTCAAACATTTATAAGTGACGTGTGCAGACAGTATTATATTTTATTGTTTACTAGAGTACATGATATGAGATCCCTGAAAATTACTTAAATCACAACGTCAGGTTAAGCAAAGTCGTGACATCAAGATACCTTTGCAGTAATTAAATCATGACACCAGACTACTTATTCATATAATATACGATTCTCGCATCTTATTCAAGTTGCTGTATTAGGCTGAACATATAGCCTTCAAACTCCATATACCATATAACTTATCCAAAAATTCAATTTTAATAATTGCTACTTTATATATTTTAACTGTTTTTTTGACGGATATATGGCACAGCAATGATAGCAATAATCTGCTAGTAAATTATTACTATTCGTTTGTCAGGAATAATGATAATGATAGTACAAGGTAACCATTTCTAAAAGATAATTACCAATAGATGATAACACGTTATAAATCATAGGAATTGATATATACATATATTACTGACATTTAAAAATTATATTCTTATATAAATAGAGCATTAACATCAAAAAATATATCACTGATATCAAAAAATCGATCACTAAAAACTGATTTTTTTTTTTTTTTGAAATTATGATAGTACAAATAATAAAGCTGTTATGCATTTATAAAATTGAGAAATCGATGAAACACTTGACAACTGTTTAAAAATTATAGCTTAAAACATTGTGATCAAAAATCACAATAAAAATTTTTGACTTACAGCTTTTTGCTGTTACAGATAAGTGAATTAAGTAACTCAGTATTTCAATTTTTATCTTTTGTTTCGTTCTGTGTGAGGGATTAAGTAAACAATTAAATTATGATAAAATATCATTAGAAATTTGTTTGAAAATGTGATGCTAGGCAATTTTTTTTTGGGAAAATAATGTAATTAAAGGAATTTCCATTAGCAAGCAGATCGAGCGACTTCAGTAACGCTTTACTAGAAGATTCAGATATACATCCACCCTATCTTTCACTCACACCTCTAATCTATAATTAAAATCTCTTCTTTTTCTTTTTATTAAGAAAAGAGCTCAATTTGCTCGGCAAATTCATTATCTTTTTTCTCTAATAATAAGAAAATTAATTCCTTTAAATGACTATTCAACAGATAAATGCACTCAACAAATGTTTATCCTTCCTTTTTATTCCACTTAAAATTTCTCGCGGAAAAAAAAAAAACTTAAAAGCAAATATGATTACAAAAAACTTTTTCAGCTCCTAAAAAAGTTTTTTGTAACAGTAAATTATATAAAATTCATGCAGTGCAGGTGACTGACGAAAAAGAATGTATTTAAAATGCAGAAAAAGTTTACAAGAAAGATAGTGAATATGATGACATTAAACCGATTAGAATATTATTTTGGAAATCAAGTTAAAAGAATAAAAGAAATCAACATTAGACTATTTGTAACTATGTGATTAAAAGATGATTAAAAGAGAAAGTTATTACAATATCTACTTTTTTATGAGCTTGCTAAACATTTATTTTTTCATTTGAACAAAATGTAGTATAAAGAGAACACACTGTTTTTAGGTGAATGATACAATGATAACGATAATATATTGTCTGAATTCTGTTCCTATAACAAATAAATTTTTTGGCGTTAACTAGTGATAATGAAATAATAACACGTGCAAATTTATCGTTTCTTAAACTAGATATAAACTATATTAAATTATATAAAAAGATAGGTCATAATGCAAGTTAACAATGCTCATCAAGCAGAAAAAGAAAAAATTATCACTTTTACCTGAATTCTGTCAAAAAACTAAACTCAGCTGCAATAACAAAAACAAGAGATCCTTAAAGTAACAATTGTTATTCATCCTCTGTCTTACCACTCCTTGGTATAGTAGGACTGACTTAGCATATTTGATATATTTTTGGTTTATTGATATAACGAAAACTACGTTTACCAAATGTGCCACGCGAAAATTTATGTCGTAATCGTCGTCGCAAAGGAATGCCAACCTGAAAACTCATATATTGGTGAAATTTTCTTCCACATCTCAAATAACACAATGAATAAATTTTGCAGCAGAGATAACATATGGTGATTTTAGAAGAATTCCTAAACAACCAAAATAATATCTTAGGATGAGGGAAAATAAAGGTGTAAGTGAAATTTAGCTTAAAAAAATATAAAGCAAGTCATCTAAATTCTATTCGAATTAAGAATTCAGCACAATGAATTCGATATTTTTTGTATTTTGAAAAATGTTCAAAAAACGTGAACTTTTTTTTTTTGGTATATTTAAATCCTGAAATATCCCTCAAGCAAATAGTTCAATAATAATTAATGTACTTCAGCTGACTGAAAAAATATATATAATGAACAATCTATAGGTACATAACCCTTCACTACTCACCACAGCTTCAATTTCTTTCTTGTACCTCACCGCCACTTCTTTTACATCGATTGGTTCCTGTTCTTCATTCAGGTCAGCAAATTTTAATATGATGCTATAAAAAATAAGATTATAGAGGATTATACATTTCAAAAGAGATAGATCAAATGACAAAGCTATGAACATAAGAATAATTTCATGTTTATATAAGCCAGGAAAATCCACATATCATAAGGTGGAGAGAACTAGCCATTTGGATGACTAGAGATTTTCTTCGTAATTTCAAACAGTTAACTGATTAGTGAACGGCACATAAGGGGAATGACATATTACATAATAAATATGACACATTCAATGATGAGCTAATTATCATCAACATTAAAGGATCATGTTTACTGTTCATTAACGTAATCAATCTTAATTCTTTTCCGAACAATGAACGTCCTTTAAATTTCCACAAGTTGAAATAAAATTTCCTGTTGTTTAAAACAAAAATATATTAAATAATGCTTTACAAAAAAAATGAAAGTACTAATAACTTGGAAAGAGAAAATATTACTTTGGGTTACAGATTTCCTGTAGAGAATAATGCGGTTTACTGTAATGATCAAGATCACTGAGCGAATCAAGTTCATTAAATGGGAATTTTCTGTCTGCCGAAACTCCCCAACATCTCATTAATGCATCCATAGCGGCCATATCGACTGCTATAGAAAGCGTTTCACCAGGACCTTCAGGTATAAGATTTAAAAGAAAAACATACTACATAAATGCCTATATTATTTGCGCATTTTAATTTACAAAATACATAGTTAAGTTGAAGAAAAGCAATATGTTCTGTTTTACAGTTAAACTGATTCCAGCTTTAGATTCATCACTTTTAATCAGAAAGTAGCTATTTTAATAACCATATCAATAAAAAAGAAAACGTATAAATAAAAAAAAAAGACAAATCATTTGATAATTTACTCGTCTCTTCAACAAGCAAACTAATTAATCTCCACTCCTTTCTATTAATCCTCCTGCCGCTATTATTATGAAGAAACGAATGCCAGTATCTTTCAACGATCTTCAGATAAATAAAGCATCTATAACTTTTTGTTGCTGCGCATTCATTACTATGTAAAATTCAACTTGCTACCGCCAGAAATCAAAAAGTGAGCAGTAGTAGGAATAATCTAACAGCTACTTTTTTTGGACGATTTTTCAGGATTAACATCTGAAGAGAAATTTATTTCTAAGGAGATGATTTTTATTATTCATCGATTTCGTTCCTACTACATCCTTCTTAACAATTTATCGAAAAATGGTAAGATATATTAGTGCTACTTTTTGTCAAATATCTCTTCACTTCTATTTCAGTTTAAAAATCCGATAATTGGTTTTATATTTTGAAAAAATTTTTTTCGGGAATTCACCTTCCAATGGAAATAAATGATAAATTAAATAAATAACAAATTCAGATAAATGGAAATAAATGTGGAGTTTAAAATTAATTACTAAACGTAAATCTTTATCAAATGAAGAATTTCTCGAAAACTACAGTATTAAAAATCCATGGTTTCTTAATAGACTTTTTGGTAAGACTAAACCTTATTGTAAATGCTGCAAAAATTAGCGTTCAGAACTGCTTACATAACCATATTAATTCATGTTTAAAAACCCTTCTGCCGTAAGCATTAAATATTATTAGCTAAATTTCTGATAACATTAATATGATATGATTATGTTTCCAAGAAAAAGTTTGTGCTGATTTTACAGCACAATAATTTTGCAGATCTTTTTACCAAAATCAAGAAAAAATACTTTGAATGCGGAAAAATTTCTAATTTCAACCAAAAAATTAGAGCTGATCTCTGTATTTGATCTAAAAGGTTAACTCATTGCTGGGAATTGAACGATGATGCCAGGAGATTTCTTAGATTTCAATATGTTTAAGATTTTGCAATCTGAGCCACCTATCCGGTAACATTTTGCAAAAAATTATAAGCTTTCAAATTTAACATCAAAAAGATTTAAAAATTCAGATAACTGTGGAAGTCTCCACTTCTTTCCATAATCGATGGAAACTATAAAATCCTGAGCCTTATCACATAACCGTCGTCCAAGAAACAAAATAAGACTTCGAGACTTCGGTTTCAATATTTATTCAAAATGTTGTAGTTTCCATCTAATTATGGGAAGAAGAAGAAATTCCGTAGTCACGGAGTTTTTAGATTTTTTTCAATGCCTTTATAAAATGAACTTATATAGTTTAAAAAGAAAGAAAAAAGCAGTCTGCGAAATACATTGGTCGAAACAAGAAGACAGAATTGCGATGGCCTCTTCATGAAATTATGTTTGCCTTGTCATGCATTTCATCCTTCGTCTTCTCTTTTCTCCAAAGTACTATATCTTCAGCCTTTTACGATTTCTTGATTAATTTTACTACTTCATCAAAATCAGTCCCTAGGAATAGTATTTTTATCCTAAAATAACGGATACAGTAGTGCATGAGAACTTGATTTAAATATTTAAAAGTAAGAAACCACAACTCAATACCCAGAAAAAGGTATAAAACTTTAGTGCCAAATTCGACCAACTGTGATTTTTATTCATGAATCTGATTCTTACAATAAATTTATACTCTTAAATAAAACTTTGTTCCTACAAAATTTAACGTAATATCCGGTCTCTTCTACTTTATTATAATTCATTGTTACATCATTTCATTTTAATTATCAGTAGATGATCCAATTAAATGCACATTTATAAAGACTTCACAACATTTCGCTGACGCATAGGAAAATATAAATTATTTCAAACGAAACTTTTAAGCAATAAATTTGAATACCAACCTTTTCCAATAAGCTCTTTGTTAGCGTAAATTCCAACAATAAATATTGGTTCAGCACTAATTTCACCCGCAGAATGCAAAAGACGAGGCTCCACCTCGACACCTTCATTAAAAGACTTGAAACATCGAAGGACTTCTAATGGTTCTGCTAATGGAAACACTTCTTCAATATCCAGATCAGTCAGTTGCGCTATGATTACATTTCGAATTAATGCAATAGCTCTGCAAAACAGTATGAATCAGTTATTTAAGGCACCAAATGATGTTAACTTAAAATGTTATCCCGGCCGACAAAAAAAAAGCACTAAAACATAATCTCGTCGATCGTTATTTGTAGAATAATGCTCACTTTCTTGCAAATTAAAGTGGAATGACTGGATGCTATTTACTACTCCTGCACCCACGGCAATAAGCTTTAATGATTCCCTTCCTTACTTAAGTTATAATATATAGTGTCGCTCAAAAATTTATCGGTAAATTCCAGAACTTTGCTTACGGTTATGAAGACATTATTCAGTGGTCAACATCGTCAACAGATGAAGATTCAAACTTTTTTTAATTCATAACTGGTTAATGTAGATTTGCGAAAGGTCATTCTGCATAACAAAGAAACAGTCCATACCTTTGGTAAGGTAATAATGCAATAAGAGCTTTAAATGCATTAGATAAAGAAATTTTTGATGGTGGAAATTCGGCAGTACGGATTAAATTATTAATGCCCAAATAATTGGCTAAATTCGCTATCTGTTCATCATCAGTTAACTTCAAAGCTAAACAAGTTATAAGTTCCTCCGGAGTATGAGGTAGTCCGTATCGTAAATATGCACCGGTACTTTTCCACAGAAGTTCATTCCCTGTAAATTGTTTCTAAGTTTGTTTGCATCCAGCAGATTATTTGAGATCATCCACCAACAAAAGGATAAGGTGTTACCTGATATTGAAAGAAAATAAAGAAATTTCAAAAGCAATTTGAATAAGTGCAGAATTAATTTAAACATACCACAGGTTTAATTTAAAAGTCCACTAATTAACAAATCACTCATCTAATGTCCCATCATTTTCCCACAATTTACCAATATAAAATTCCTGCTTAGACAGTCATCTTCTTCATCGCCAACTTCTAAAAGTTTTACTGAAAATAAAATAACACCAAACCATCTTGAATAAGTTGCCTGTTATGCTCCTTCACTGAATAACTTTCTTGTTTACTTGGCTGAGCATTTGTCGAATCCTCCGCTACATCAGCTCGTTGATAGAAGGAAATATCAGTCAGGGCTTGTATTAATAGATCCTTATCCATTTCTGGTGCACCAATTCGATGGCCAAACGCAAAAATTTCCGAATCGTAATCCCTATATCAAAATAATTTTCTTTTTTTTAAAGATTTTCCTGTTTCAAACATCTAAGCATTTTTTTCAAAGTCTGATTATGGAGCAATACAAGCAATTAAAATTCTAATAATTCAAGGAAAAAAGAAGAAAATAAGCCATTTAGTTAAAGTCATGTGATAAAATAAATATAGATGTAGCTAAACGTTAAATACTCAACATGAATTTAAAAAAAAAAAAAAGATACCAATTAGGATATGCAGAACGACTTAATACTGGATCAGCTCCAGCTAACATTCGTCGATGATATAAATCTTTCAAAAATGGTCTTTCCCATCGTGCACGAATAAATCGACCTGCAAATTATGCAATGACATATATATATATATATATATATATAGTATATAATATATATATATACTATATATATATATATATATACTATATATATACTATATATATATATACACTACATATATATACTATATATATATACTATATATATATACTATATATATATACTATATATATATATATACTATATATATATACTTAATATTTAATAGTCCAAAAACTAATTTCATGCTTTTCAAATATTATTCATACTTTTTTCAGTGACATTTTCATTTTTTGCTAAATACATTTTTTAATTCTTAAGTAAACAACATAATAATTGACTATAACTTAGTAATTTTCTTTACAGAAATAAATTCCCACAGTATCATATTGATTTCATACATATCTAAGTTACATTATTATTGCATACAATAATATTTGTACTTTGATATATTACATATTATATTTATATGTAATATACTTATATTTGAATATATTTGAATTTATATAGCAATATTTGAACGGATTTTATGTTTCATTTAGCAATGAAATTGCAAAAATGAGAAAAAAAAGCTCAATAAGTAATTCAATGTTTAGAAATAGCTCAATTTCAAAAAACCATACAAAATTTGAGAAGCGATGGCCTTCTGCTAGCGAGCAATAACGATGATACTGATGATAACATTGATAAAGCTCACAAATTTATCACACTGTTATCAATCGACCACCAATAAACGAAATAGCTCCAAGCTAGAAAATTGGTTATTTGAGGCAAGGAAAATGACCCGGGAAGGTAGAAGTAAGCTAAGTTCAAATTTAGGCGTACTGTAGATAGTTCCCGCACAGTGGGAGAGGTGATGTGATACGGTGTTCTGAGGGTTCGCGGTTATTCCTTTCTATCCTGAGAGTTCGCGAATAATCTTTTCTAGGTAACGGATACTGCTATTTTGGGATGCTATCTTAGATAATGTTAACTATATCTGATAAATAGTAATCGTTATTCCATTTTATGTGTGGCCGTGATCACTGAGTTGACCTTTTTAAAAATGCAACTGAAATTTTTATCCTAAGATAATAGCGATATCAATTCTTTTTCGTTACTTTTTGTTAATCAGCTTTATTCTTTTGCGTAATATAAAATACTAAATTACATGTAGAACATCTAATCACTAGATGATCCTTATCGGAAATGACCAGTTATTCTTTTTTCTTCGTCTCCTTCATTATTCCATTCTTCGTCTTTTATCATTTTTAAAAAAGAAAAAAAATGAGATGGAAAGAAAGGAGCAGAATTTTGGAGGATATTTTGTTTTGTAATTTGCATACGTTAACTTTCCTTGAAACTTTTTCTTTATTGTTTAATTAATCTGCAATGTTTTTTTTTTTTCGTTTTACATATTGAAACATTCACTAATAGCACTGCTAGTTGTGCGTTTGTGTATTTTCCTTTCCTTTTGCGTCTTATATATAGAAAAAGATCAGAACATGTACTATTTGTTTCAGTAATGGGTTAATTAGAATTTAATAAATGCACAGCTGTTCTTCTATCTCTGATTTAATGTTATAAAATGTTTCTTTTTTTTTCATTAGCGTAATTTTTTTAAGGATAATTCTGCGAATGCTTGATTTGTTGGTGTTGTTTTTTTTTTCCTTTTTTTGATCATTATCAGAATTGGTGCATAAGTAATATTTCGATATTGCTAGAACTGGAAATTTTTCTGTTTCTGTAATATCGGATATGTACAGGCTATGTGAATATGTTTTTGTTGCAAAATTATTCTAAAAAGTAAATTTTGATGATCCATTATTTGTTTTTTGTATGGCAGTAATTCACTATCATTAGGGTTTTTCTTTCTGAGTAATTTGTTTGTACAACTCTGATCACTATAACAAATTACAATTTAGTTTCAAATTATTTTTATTGGGTCGAAGGTCATGTGCAAATTTCATTCCATAATGTTTATTGTTGATGCTCATTGTGCTGCAGATCTATTCTAGATGTATTGACAGGTTAAATTTATGTTTTTCTAAGAAAAAAAAACTGTTCTAGGGAAAGAATTTTATGATGTTTGGCTGTTGGTTCGAATAAAGGATGAGGTTGAAAAATAGCCATTTTTAAATTTCTATCCCGCCGAAGCCCACCAAACAACAGTAATCTTTTCCGGTTTTTGTAATAATCTCTAATGTTTATTAATGAAAAATAGTGATATCACTATGCTTTTATTATCGTTCTCTTTCTTTTCCTCGTTTGCTCTGTCTCTTTGTAACAAAAAAAAAAAGAAAAGTGAAAACTTATGGTCAGCTAATTATTGCTGTTTAATTAATAACAGCTATATATATGTTATCACTTTTTTTTTACATTCTTGCTACAAGGATTTTTAGGAATGAAATGTTTGTTTGTAAAAGGAAATATTTTTTTAGGATGAAATGGAATGAATGATTATGATAAAATATTGACCTTCACCTTTGAATCATTTAGCTCAGTTATAAGAGCATCTAACATATCCGTGTCATCATCATCCATCTTTTATATCATCTAGCAGCGCGCACAATTTCAAAATTTATCTGTTTGAAAATTTCTGGAAAGAACATAAAATGGGTTTATTTTTAGTGAGTTTATTTATTCATTATTATTAATAGATGTAATTATTTTAATCCTAATTTTTATTACCAAAATTATTTGCAGATTGAAAAGCTACTCATATTTTTTTATATTTAATAAAAATGTTCATAAAAATGAAAAAGACAAATATCATGTTTCTTTAATATAATTAATTTGAATTGATTAATAAGCAACATCGTATAATATTGTTCAGTCAGTTGTAAAAAAGATGGTGGAGATTTAACTAATTGTTTATTAATTATAATGTGAGAAAATTACGACACAATCACAGGAGAATGATCGGAAATGCTATTATCATTAATGATATGAATTAGTTATAAATTTATATCTGAGTCTTGGCAATCACTTATAATAAAGTGTACTGCAGTACGATATTTCGAATAACTTGGCTCATAGAGAGAGGTTAGATTACCGTATTCTGAACTATATAATGCTACCATGGTCATCTTGAGAAATTTCTGTCTTAACCATCATCATCAAGTATAGTTCGAACTATATTATTTTCATAATTATCATCGAAGACTTTCCTGCATGGTTCTATCATAATCAAGATTTTAATCTACCATGCACTATTATAATCATCAAAAATTTCAAATGTCTGTGATACCATCATAATTATCAAAAGTTTCAAAACTATCTATGATATCATTGCCATAATTACCAACAAAAATTATGTGATGACATCGACCTCGTCAAAAATTTCTTCATTCCAGTGATTTTTTTAATACTTTTCCATTCTTCCTTCTTATCGCTTCTCTTCTACTTTTCCAGACGAAATCTGTTGAACACTATTACTTTAATCCTCTCAAACAATTAGATGAATGAATGCAAAAACGATGAGGTACGCTTAATTCAATCATTTTGCCAAAAAAAAAAAGTGCAAGATAATATTTTATTTCATTTCAGTTCAAAATATATAACATAAGGAAGGAAATTGAAAATTACAAGTCAAACTTTCTTATTTGTAAAAAAAAAGAATTGAATTTTGAAATTAGTATGAATTTTTCCCAAATTACTATATCAGCTTGTTTTGCCTGTCCTCCTTTGCCTCCTCTCCTCATTATCCAGTAAGCATTAATAGTAATTACCTACCCTTTCATATATGTTATTTGCTCTCTCTCTCTCTCTCTCTCTCTCTATTTCACTAATTATTTTGCATTTTATTACTGAGAAAATTATTAATTTGTATTAAAAGGTGACTGTTATTAGGCTGAGCAGAAGAAAACTGTCGCACACTTTTCTATCTTTCTCTTTCGCGTGTTGAATAAAGTCCGTTTAATGCAAATTATTTATCACTTCAACTATCATTAATTCAAACCAATTTCCTTCTTTCTGGTTAGTCTTAAAATTTGCTCTTTAATTTAAATTATGCTAAATCGTAGTTTAAGCCAATAAGAAACAAGTTAGTATATGGCGCCAGAATATCGGAAAGAAAAATGGAGCAGTTGTTCGCTTTTGTTCTTATTTGTAATACTTATTATTCTTTTGATTATTTCAAGTAGAAATATTAATAAATATATATATATTTCTTACTACATTATTTACTTTCCCTTTTATTACTAAATCTTAATTTTTATAATTAAAATTTAGCTTCTATAAATTTATATCACATGCATATATGTTTTTATCATGTCGTTGTATTGCAGTTTTTATTACTTCATGAAATGACTGATGAATCGGAAATACAACTTATTAGATTTCTGAACTATTTGGTGATTAATTCTTGAGATTCTCATGGAATTAATTTTCACCTAATTTATTGTTTGAGTGAAAACTAAATACGGTAATTATTTGCAGATCGATTACTGACAGTAATGATAATGAGAGCGAAAGAGGTAGAAAGTATTAGTGGTTTGAAAAGAGTAAAAATGGTCAGTAGTGTAGATAAGAATCATTTTAACCGATCAAAAGCTTTTTCAAGGTCGTCCTTCAATTTTTTATTCTCATATTATTTTACTAATTAATTTTTGATGAAAAAAAAATTATAGCCGATTGTCTATCATTTATTAATATCATTGGTAAGCCAGTTGTTTTTTCCTTCTTTTTTGAGTTGATTTTAGAGTTTAATGTTTTATTTTACTTTTTAAATTTTATTATTGATAAAACCAGATGATCCTGAATTTCACTGCTATTTTTTGAAAATTTTACCATGAACTGTTTAGTAATTCTCCCCTTATATTTGTCCATTGAATATCTCTTTGATTCATGATTAATCTCTAAAATTCTTTTATCACTGATTTATAAGATAACAGTCAAAGTATTCATGTATTTGTGATTCTTTTTTTTTTTAAATAATCGAATGATATGATTTATTTAATAAGCATTTTTAGGTTTTTACGGAATAGAATAAGGAAAACAACGTAGATTGTTTCAAATATATCGTCATATCTGCTTCTGAAATTATTGATAATTTATATGTAGGATAACTAGTTACAAAAAAAAGACCACTGAAATACTTTTTATTAATATCTATGCACTTTGATATGAATTGATTTTAATAAATAAATTTTATTTTGGCTAGACAGAATAATCAGTTTTCATGTTACTGCCTGTTCTAATGTGGCAACCGATACATACGCTTTTTTAGAGTGCTAACATCTAATCTATTTAGTACTGATTTTGGAAATTTCTATTTCATAGAAAAAAAAATAGTCGAAATTCATCAGTATTTTAAATTCAAAACAGATATTTCAATTATTTTGAACTTAGAAGTAAGACTTCATATTAATTAATATTATGGGCAGATAAATTAATATTGTCATTATATTAAAATTCTTCAAAGGTGGATTGATTTGTTTAGAATGCTGTCGTTTTTATGTGATGCATCTTAATTATGCTTAAAGGCTAGATAATCAAAAAAAAATTGTAATTTTTAGTTTTTCCTGAGATTTTGTTGTTTCATTTTTCTATTTTTATATTGTGCATTCGTTTCTTTATTTCCATTTCTTTTCATGAGACATCTTCACATTTTATAGTTTATTTCAGGTTTTTTTATCTTTTTTTTTCTGGATTTAACTGACTAATCGTATTCGTGTTTTTATTTCGTGCTGATTCGAACAGTTATTTTTTGTTGATGTGGGTAAGCTATTCTTTATTTATTATTGCTCCAGACTATTGTCCTATAGATTTTTTTGTGAATGGCTTATGATTCGAGGATCGCCGTAGTAGCGATCGATGAATTAGAATTAATTGCTAGTTTTATATAATGAAAGAGAAAAGAATGGGACAAATGATTTTAATAAGAAATTCGAGTAGAATTATCGAAACTTTCTAAGGAAATTTCATGAGTTTATTAGTGTTTTAGCATTCGTCAGATATATGAACTTAGCAGGTAAGAATTAAGTTATCAGGAAAACCTACTAGTAATTTAAATTTTATTATTTGGATCTTTATGACAGTTCCTGAAAAGTAATAATTGCCATTATGATACGAATGTTAGTTTCTGTTTTTTTCTTAATTCCTGCAATAAATTGAAATAAATTTTTTTGTGAGAGTATAAAAATATTAAAACTCATTTTAGCAAGTATCAACTTTGTCGGAAACATTTATTAATTTTTAAAAATAATTTGCAATTTTACAAACAGAACGTTTTTATTTATTTAAATTATCTTTATTATTAATATCATNTAAGTATCAACTTTGTCGGAAACATTTATTAATTTTTAAAAATAATTTGCAGTTTTACAAACAGAACGTTTTTATTTATTTAAATTATCTTTATTATTAATATCATTATTTTTTTTCCAGCATGCTATATAATGAATGGTACCTCAGATGAAAATGCCGAAAATAAATTCGGTGATAAGAGTGAGAATAATCAATATTTCTCGCGAAGAAAAAGACACCGTATATGTCGTACTCTTACCTACCGAAATACAAATATTGGTGGATCAGATAGTAAGCGATACGAATTACAACAAGAACAGTATAGTACTATATCTGATAAGAGATGCATTTTTGTTGAGAAAAGAGAAAAGGACGAAACTTTTCAGGTATCTTTATAATATTCATCATGCAAGTAGGTCATAATATGAGCTCAAAAAAATAAAAACTTATTGTTGTAGTGGTGATTGTGTAATATTGTGATATGGCTTGTCTTCAATGAAGCCATAGCTTGTGTATTAAGAAGCCAAAATTCTTTCGTATTTTTATGGCCTTTTTAGGCGCTTAAATATGTATTGTTATTATTTGGTCTGCTCAGAGTTAATTGATAACATATGGTAGGATATTATTACTTTATTGTAATATTAATAAATTATTGTTATAGACAAGGTAAAATATTAATAATTATTGTAATTGAAGTAGCCTTTGGTTTACTATTAATAATATGTTGTCAGTAATATACACCAGTGCCAATATTAAATATTAATTCTTTTTTTTTCTTTTTTTTTTTTTTTTTAAGCAGAATATTTTCCTTCTTGATGATGTATTTTTCAGCAGAGAAGGGAGGGGCCTCCTGCAAAAAGTCGATGGCTTCCAACAGGAGTATCAAGCTTTGCAATTTTCTGCGATGATAGTGATGAAGAGGAAGAGGTCGGAACCTCGAGAAATTGCGAGGTTTTATATTTAAGAATTTGAGAATGCACAATGTCACATTAAAAATATGGTTCATTTATAAGTGGTTGTTAAGGTTGTCACTTCTGATATGATACTCCAATACATTTTGCAATTATTTATCTAGACAAAAAAAAAGACTTTCTTGTTTTTAAATTAGCTTGTAAATGGAAGATAAGGATTAGTATTTTTAATACAGCATCATTTTTTAACTAAACAGTGATAAACATTAATCTTGGGAAGATATAAATATCTAAAATATGCATAAAATGAGATTATTAAATTTAGCCTGAGACTGATTCAAAAAAATAAAAATAAAATATTTGATAACAATAAGCAGTGTGTTTTATTTTTGGGTTAATAGATCTTATCGTTCCAGCTCTTGCTAAAAAAATCATTCCAGCTTGAAATGATCTATTTCCGAAGAAAGGAACTAGCAATTAAATTACGGGAGGGAAATTGATAAATCAAGATAAAATTTAAATACGAAATTGAAATGAAAAAGCTTAATAAATAAAATTGGTCAAATGTCCTTGAAAACTATACTGGAAAAATAAAGAAGTTCATAGTATTTGTTGGCTTTTATTAATTGATATATAACTGATTTTCATAAAATGTAACATAAAGAATTGCATAAAGTATGTTATTTAGCACAGTTTAAACTTGGATATCACAATTTTCGGCATCGTTGTTTAGTTTTAACTCATATCTATAGCTTCTAAACTGGTAATGTTAATAATTTTATCCGTCTCTTTGTTAATGCATGTGTTGATCATTTAGTTAGGAATGTAATTTGCGTTTGCAGACAAATCGCCAGCAGGAAGAAGAGGAAAATGACGGAAATGAAGAGAACTCATCCCAAAATTCGCATAGGTCAAGGAAAACCAGACGTCCTCTTGCTACTCTGTCTCCAAATCACGAATCAGATTCCGATGACAACATGGTATCTGATACTACTGCTGAAAACAATGAGGTATCTCTTTTTTTCGATTGGTTCGCGGGATAGGTTTTCTTATCGTAAAAGATGCTTTCACCTTTACGTCATGCAATAATGAATTTTCGAATCTAAAATCATTTTATATGTGGATAAGATAAATGTATTTATGGTAGTTAAATTGCATATAAAGAGTGACTAGTTTCATTCTTCAATAATGCTGGTAAAAAAGCCGGAATTATTGAAATTCTGTTGGTTTGATGAACGAACTTACTTTTTAATGGAAGTAATACGATTGACGTCTGAGTATGAATGAAACAGTCATAGATTCCAAGATGACTAATTAGTTGAATCAAAAGTAGTCCAATCATAACATGCACTAGAAAATTGTTGAGACTGACAAAAGTGCTAGGTGTTAGGTTGATGTTAAGTCCTCCATTAAGATGGAGAAAATGAATTTTTAAATCCGATCGGAAATAGGTAGTCGGTTGGTTATATAAGATAAAATCCTATAGTTCTGACCAACAATTCCTTTATATTCATCATGGATACCTATTGTATTTCGTTACACGTACAAAAGTGGAGGAAATATATATACTTAGCTGTTGAAGCCTCTGTGGAAATATCAGTATGCTTTCTAGGATGAAGATGATGATTATTCATGGAATAATACTTCTTCTACTGATGGCAAAGCTAATGCTATTAACGACTCGCATTCTGGTGATGAGATGTCATCGCATAATAATTTGGCTTCTCATGATATCCAAGAGGCATCTGGAAATGTTGCAAACGTTTCAACCCAAACGACAGCTCCAACTTGCAGCGGCAGTGTAATGTATACTACAGTAAGTAGCATTTCCAAATAAAATTGAATTTGTGAACTATAAGTGGGATTACAAGATTTGCGCATTGTCGGATTTTGACTTCCAATAAAGGAAACGAGGTAATCAAGTTTTTTTTTTTTGATTGGGAAAAGGAGAATTATCAGAATATTTGAAGCAGGAAATTCTTCCATGTAATATTTTTGGTGGCAAGTTCTTTGACGGCTTCCTTTTTTTTTAAAAAACAAATGTATAAAAAAAAAATGATGCGAAGAATTGTTCATATTATATTGAAGGAGATTTATTAATAAATTTATTTAATAAGGTTTACTCTTATTTCCATGCTCAAATCATAGTTATTATCTCACGATAGTGAAGAAAGAAATGTGAGAAATTTTTCCTTTATGTAATTGGTGGATGATGTGATGTGATTTGAGGAAGAGCATGAGGATCCAATGCGGGCAGATCCAGTATATGATGAAGATATTTATATTTATATGAGAGACAGGGAACTAAAGCTTCATCCATTTGGAGATTTTTTGGAATTTCAAGAAGATATTTGCGGTGAGGTACGATATTTGCTTGTCGAATGGATTTGTGATTCAGTTCAGGAATTCAACTTGAGTACGGTACGTTGCATATTTGTAGATTATTTATTTTCTGTTTTTAATTTATCCTTAAAAGGAATGTTTTATGAATGGATGTTTTCAACATGATTACAGTATATCCAGCGAGGTTATTACGAATTTCTGAAAGTGATTGTCCATTTGAATGATACTAAATATTTAGTTGTTCTTTTAAAGGAATATATTCTTGATCAGTTTAAGAGTATGGAAAAGATTAAAATCAAAATAAAGACATCATTAATAATTATTCCGAACAGTTTCTGTACAGTAAGAATTAGTTGTTCGATTTCTTTCATAAGTCTGGAAAAGTTAAAGATGAATTTCATAAAAAGAAGAAATCGACTTCAGGAATCGCTGCATATGGCAGTTTCAATCATTGATCGAGTCTTAAATGCCATTCAGTGTCCACGTCAGAAGTTACAATTACTTGGTGCTGCATCTTTGTTACTTGCATCAAAATTTGAAGAAATTTATCCACCAGAAGTGAAAGAATTCGCTCGAATAACTGCTTATACATTTCACGAATCAGAAGTACATTTCATAGCTACATTATTTGAAATGTGACAGTCGTTTTCATTGAGTATTCTTCATTTTGTCAAGAATCATTTCATGTTGATCTGGATAATATTTTTAATTTTTATTACACATTTGCCTTTTTTTTTGTTTTCAGAATTCAGTAATAGAGACATTTCTTTTCATTTTTTTTTTTTTTTTGTTGTTTAATTAAGGAAATATACTGAGCTGGACATAGCCTTTGTATGCCGTACTTATTATTTTTTGATTTTTATTCATTTTATTTTATTTTCATCACGCAACGTACATTTTTATGGAGTATTTTAATCATAAATCTAGAAATTCTAATGATAAGATTAATCCTCAACTTATTATTTCCTTAACTTCTCTGAATTTATCTATTTATTCGCCTTTCAAACATATTTGTCTTTTAAGATATTTTATTGGGCAAATATATGGAATAATTTACGAAATGCTGCTTTAGATCATAAGGATGGAGCGAATAGTTTTTGCAAGAGTGGAATATCAACTGTTTGCACCAACTTCATGGTGGTTTGCTTCACGATTGGTACGTATGGCTCACGTTCCAAGGATAATTTATTGTATGATGAGGTATTTGTTGGAACTTGCTCTTCTAGACCATACCTTCCTGGATTTTCGACCAAGTGTTGTTGGGGCAGCGTCATTTTTCCTCAGTAATGTGATCTTCAAATCCAATTACTCACTTTCGACTGTGGCTACAGGTTGGTTTTATAATTATTATTAGTAACTGGACTGCAGATTATTTAATCCCCCAGAAGGATTAACAATTTTTCGAGAACATACAATTGAAATTAATTAGTTATTATCAGCAATAAAACTGAGAAATTATAAGCTGAGTAAGATGCTTTATGGTGCTTTATCATTCCATCAATGTTTCGAATTACTACTTCAAGAACAGGCATAGAAATGATTATCATCTACAAAAGTTTGTGATATATCATCTGTCACCCAATAAAAATGACAAGGATTGAATTGTAATGTAATTGAGCTTAAACATTCGTGTAGTATGTTTGTTCAACATCTGTTCTTACGCAATTACTTTTCCAAATGAGTGCCCATCATTTTGTGATTTGAGGACACAAAAATTTAATTTCCTCACACTTTTCCTTCCTTCCTCTTTCTCCTTTTCAAACTATGCTGTACATTATCTGGCCTACGAAGCAAAAGTCTGAGATTTGATTTTGTATTTCTGATGATTTAATGATGTTTAATATACACATCTTTATTTACAGTTATTTACAGATATTACCCTGAATGAACTCCGTTTGTTAGCCCGGAAAATGCTCCAACTTTTCCATGAGATCCCGAACAGAGGTTACAGTGGAATTTTTGAAAAATATGCAGCAGAGAAGTATGAGCAGGTTTCTTGTTTATTGCTTCCGGATAATTTTCCCGAATTAGATGATTCCTGAGGTACTGTTTTTTTTTTTTTATATATATTCATCATCGTCCTTGTTTTGCTGAGTATAACAGCTGTTAAATTAAGTTCGGTTTATATTGTTTGTACTGTGTGGTCTTTCATATTTAATTAGTCTATAGTACTGCAATGATTGATAGTTTAACAAAAAAAAAACACTTTTTCTTTTTTTTTTTATAGTGAAAATTCAAAACTCCTCTTCCGTTGAATCCAATTCATGCTCCTTTTTTTCCTCATTGTGTGCCAAGTTCTCCTTATTTTCACACATCTAGCATCAGTTCGGTTGGTCTGAAATTAGACGTTAAGCACAATTAACCCATTTATGCGTTTTCGTAACATTTATTTCTAGACTTTTCAAACAATCACCTTTAGACCTCTAAGGTCAGATTTAGATGCATGCACGACGTTAAAATTCAATAATTAACAAGCACGTCGCTGAAAAAAGAAAAAGATTTGACTAGTTACTCAAAAAAAAGATGGAATATACATTATTCCTACAGAAAGTTATTGAGATATCCGATGTCTCGACATATATTTTCATTTTTTTTTTTTTGCTGATAATCATCAATGAACATTTCTGGAGTAGAAATTCGGTTTCTTAGTTTCCTTCTCTTTTTAACCAGATCAGTTAAATTTCCAGTGAAATTGAAAGTGAAAACTCTTAATTCTGAAATGGTCCAGTTCACATCGTTTCCGTTTTTCAATTTTCTGTTTTACTACGTCCAATTTATTTGAAGGATATTATGTACTGAAAAATTAGTTTGAATGACTGTTTGATTGATAGCTTCTAACAAATTCTTTCATATGGAATTTGAGCCTAGCTTGACAGGTTTCGCATGCTTGCACCTCTAGCACTCATTCATTATTTTTCCAGTTAAATTAAATTGCATGCCTGTGATAATTAAGTAGGTTTTTTTTTGAATTTTTAATGGGCGATGTGTTTTGCATAAGCACGATTCATTTGAGCAGAACCTGTTTAAGGTAGTGTCTAAAGCATCTATTTAAAGATCACGAAAGTTACATTAAATTTTGCCCGAAAAAACTGAGGGCATCTTGTAGAAATAGTAGTGGACCTGGCAAGTCAGGCAAGAAGTAAAAATCATGACTGTGAGTAGTAGTCAATTACATTGATGGAAAACTGAATAAGAATTCTTTTATTACCGTTGTATTGTAACGCTATTCTCAGTCTTCGAATGTATCTATCTCATATAAGAAAAAAAAAAAAAAAAAAAAAAAACTCTGACCATTCCGTATAATTCATAATTTTCCCTACCGTTTATTTCATTATTCCGATTGATTCAGTACTGTTTATAATTTCTTAGATACTCATTTGTATATCGTATTGATGTTACCAAATCAGTGAATGTTTTATGACGTGAAAGGAATAAAAATATTATCAAATATTTGTTCCTAGAAAACTAAAGCCTAACATCTAGCTCCATAAGCAGTCTAGTTCATTTATTTCCAAACCCATCGAGCATTACATGTTTAAATCTTTGCAGACGTTTTTATCTATGTTTATCCAAATTACTTTCTCTACTTCAAGAGCAGCAAGTTTACAGCAATCATTTCACTAGGGAACGAAATCACAGAACAGCTGATCGTGGAAATAATCCCACAGGGAAAGACTTTGTATTACTCATATTTAGCAGCAGTTTTCCTCTTAACCACTCATCATTAACCTGCAAATGCGATTATTTAAACAGTGGAGAGAAGTTTTTCTACAATGAGAAATAAAATTTGCAATAAAAGCGAATTTAAGCAAAATTGAGGGTTTCAATATAAGCTTGGGAAAGTTCTTCAGCACATTGCAATTCCACATATCTGGTAACCCTGAAATCCACAATTCATAGTAAGATTTCAGAAATATGTGGCATATTCATAATTTCGAAGTAAACAACAAACTTTTTCAGTCACTTCGATCCGATCTCCTTTTGAGAAGCACAAATAATCTTCTGCGACATTATAATAATCTCTTGTTGCAGTAACAATAGTATTTGCAGTATCTAACTGTTTTGCAGTACCATTGCTGTTGCAATATGAAATGTAAGTACGTGGTACCAAACCAATTTTTCCATTCAGCCTTCCTCTCAACCAATCCTCGCTTACCCATTCTAATACTTCTATTTTATCCCCTGTAAACTGAAGTATGATTAGATATTTCTCTTCGAATTATAACGAATTTCCCACATTCAGTATTGATGGAGTTCGGGAGGAAAATTTACTATTTTTCTGGATGATACGGCGCAATGTTATGATATATAAAATTATGCCTAACGAAACCTGTCTGCTATCGGCATATTTTAAAAAAGAAGAGCCTTTTTGTATAAACTAATAATTACTTTAATGAAAAAAAAGACTACATTTATACTCAGACAAAAAATAAAGACAATATTTAACATTTTCACTCACCTGCCTTAAATATTAGGTCTTCTTCAACGGCACTATTATAATCATACAGGGCTGTGATGTATTCCGGTGATACAACACAGCTCCTGCTTTCCGAAGCATTAATTGTTGTTGGAGTGGTAATTTCTTGAACATAATTATTCGGAAAGATGCCTTGACGTTTACCAATGCTGCCACGCAACCAATCATTGTTAATCCTTTCGGTAACAAAAATTTCATCGTTTGTTCGGAACTAAATGAATTTAGATCAAGTATGAACCTACATTATATATGACAATGAATAACAAATTAATCAAAAAGTAAAAACCAATACAATTTTAAATAAAGTTGGAAAATACAAAAGGGATGAGCAAATGCATACCGTAAGATCTCCTGCCACGTTGCTATCAAAATCGAATAGTGCGCGCACATAAAATGGCCTGGTAATTTTCACAAATTATCGATCAACTTTGATAAAGTAGGAAAATAATCTTTTACGATCAAAACGTAAAAGGTGTTGCAGTGATGCAGCCATTCGAATGTAAGATTATTTTCCTACTTTATCAAAGCCAGTTTTTTTTTTTTTTTACCTTGAATATTTATTGCAAAAGAAAATTATTCACCAATTTCAGTCTCAAAGAGATTAAATTCCAAAAATCTTAAGAGGTAATCATTTCCGTGTTTAAAGTCAACGAAAGATGGAAAAGCTAACATCAGCTCATGTTTCTTGCATTGGTTGTATGTTAATCCGACACCTTACCTAACAACATCAACTGTACGCAACAAATTAGAACCCGAACCTTGATATTTCACTTTTTATTTCTAAAAAAAATGAATATTGTATAAAATTTATAAGTGAATCAAATCCTCGTTTTATGGATGAGTGGAAAAAGAAAAAACAGAACTTACATTTGGAAAGTAGATGGGGGAAGAGGGATTTTCACATCAATATACAATAATGGTATAATCCCCTTTGCGCCAGTTCTTTTATTAAGCGCATATACCCATTGATCGTCGACCTGAGATAAACTTTCAAAAATTTCAGAAAAAGCTGCATTTTGAAAATTTTGGAAAATGGCGAAAGAAGACCCACAACTGGAATCACTTCCAGAAAACAGTGAAAAACCTTTTTTTCGAGAATAATTCTGTCGAATGGTTCTGCAGAAAGCTCATCAAAATGCGATGCGAGAAATTGAAATTTAGCATAACCATGAGGTTGCACTTCCTGATCCATATCAGTAAATGTATTCATTTTTGTGGCTGCATTATGGTGTTGTTTTGCTGATAGTTGTTGCAGTGGGATTTTTTTGCCTGAAATATTTTGTAAAATCAGAACTATTGTCCAGCTGTGATATCAAATTCCAATTTATAAAAAATTTTTATAAAATACTCAAAAATCTTGAAATAGAAATTAAAAAAAAAAAACAGATGAGAGAGCATCAGAAAAATTCTCTCTCGCTATAACTTGAGATAACAAAAATTTAATCATATTAATTCGATGGCCACTAATTCCCAACATTTTCTTTCAACTTCTTAACTTCCCAGTCACGAAATTTTAAGTAACTTTAACCAAGAACGCTGATTTTAAAGTTGGTACCCGAAAAGTCAGACTGGAAGGTATTTGAAGTGACTAGCTGCTGAGTTGACGTGGTTATAGAGTTAGTAGTCGTTTTAGGAATAGTGTCAGGTGCATAATCTCGTGATGAAGGAAGCGTTGGATATAGTGGTGTTTTCTTTTTCTTCTCAAATTCAGAAGTTGCAAAACAAGTGAGAAATGTTCCATACGGCACAGCATCTAAATTTTTAAGATTTTTTTGCTGTTGTCGCCTGTCATAATCTGGAGCAATTTGACATCCTGCTTTCAAAGTTCTTTCATCTTGCAAAGCACTGTGAGCAGCTTTACGCGCCTGTAAAACATAACACATTGATTTAAATTAATAAAATACCAAAATTTTCAGCTGGGAAAACTCATCATCAAAATCACAGAAACTTTTACAATTCATCATAAAAAAAATTTGTTTCTGATTAACTTTACCGGAGTGATATTGAAATTTCAAAGTTAATTATTCGGCAATAAAAATATTTTATAAAAACTAAAAATTTCTCATATAGATCCAATCAAATCAGTGACAATCAAGGATAAATAAGCAACTTAGCCCTTTCCTCCAAAAAACCATATATATATATATTCACATATTTAGTTTTATTTATTTAGTTAGAAACTTATTCGCATTTTTATCTCATTATAATTTATACTTATGGACTTTTGGATACCGACTTAAAAAAATTGCTGTTGCTTACTTCCTCATTCTTCGCAAGAGATGAAACAGTTGATCGAATAGCATTATTTTTACTTGCTTCAATTAAACCACGTTGTACTTCTGGCCTTTTTACGATATCAAAAACGGATTTTGCAGTACTGAATGCTACACTAAATTTACCATTTCCAAATGTACCTGAAATCCTGTTTATTAATTTCATCTTAAAAAAAAAGAAAGAAAAAACCAATGAACAATATCTGAAGCGCATAAATACAGAAATTTAACGATACAGTTTTAAAAATACCCAATTAAAAGATCATTTCCATAAAAGCGAAATAACACAGTGGCACCAGCAGTATCGATATTTCCAAATAAAAGAATCAGAGAGGGCAATTAGTACAAAGTAAACTATATTAGTGCATGAAACAATTGATTAATCCTCATCCAAATTCTACCAATTAATTTGCAATAATCTTGTAGAAAACTCAACATTCTCTCCTTGATCACTGAGAAAATGAAGAAACTGTAAACTGGCTATCATTTTGTATTATATCAAGTAAATGATATTGATATGATAGAAAAAAAGATTTAGAAATCAAATAAAAAATTAACAAAGTCCCAGCTAAGGGTCAAAACTTCAACTGAATTTATTGTATTCTTTCTAAAAGAGTAATTTTTGCTTCTTATGAAGAATTTGTTTCATGAAAACAAAACTTTAAATCAACCCGTTATTTTCAGCACGCTAAACAAACAGCTTATCATTTTGATATTTGAAATATTTTGTTATAGCAAGCTTTATCATCGACTGTTCATCTAGTCTTTTTTTAAAATTGATACGCATCGAATATCTTAATCTTAAAAATTAATACAGCTGCTAGAATTATTATTAATATAAAATACCTTGCAACTCTGACACTGATTAGTCGAAGCATTTTTCTCCCATATTACTAAAATGATTTAGACAAATCCTTCTTCTCTACAAACTTTGTGTTTCCTATTACTATTTGACTATACGGATAATAAAGTCGATTCTTTATAATAAACTTTTCTTACATTTTTTTCATAATTTTGATGTTAATCAAATATCATATACTATTAAATATGGAGAAATTCGAAATGAAAATTGAGCAGTGTCTTCTCGATGTAATACATCACCAAAAAGGAGAAAAAAAAGAGAAACGTAAAGCAATTCGAGAAAAATCACTCGTGCATCGAATCGTCGTCAAGTATTGAAGGCATCTTGGGTGAACGTAAGAAGGGATTTCCATCCGGTCCAACATCTTCCGGTATTTTAGTTCTTACTCCTGATACTGGCTCATTTTGGAGATCGAAGATAAGAGGATCTAAGTAAGGTTCGTTTGTTGCTTTTGGTTCGATGATCTCTCCAAAGCTTGGCACTTCTGCCTGCAACAAGCCTATTTCTGCTTCACAATCTTCCTCAAAGGAAAATTTTTCAGAAATTCCGACAGGAAATTCCATATCCATAGTCTTTGTTTGTCCAGCATCATTAATTGTTGCTCCGTTTGTCATCATCTTTTGCTCACCCTCTTCCGAAAATGTTATTAACTGAGTTTGCTGTTGACGATTACGCTCTGTTGCTGCAGCAGCTATCTTTTTTAAAATACGCTGTTTATGCAAATCGAACAGCGAAATAGATGGATGGGTACGAAGAACAAAATCTTTCAGGGACATAACAGTATTTCGGTAGAGCAAAGCCAAACCTTCACGTGCTTTTTCATATGAAGGCTCTGGCTCACCCGATATATCAGTACGCACGTAAGTATGTGGATCAGGAAAAGGTGGTAACCAATCTGGTATATGCGGTGGGCGTGGACGTGAGCTACCAACACGTAACTGCTGCTGGATATGCGATGAATGCTGCACACGTGGTGGCGCTATTACTAACGAACCTTTGGAGGTTGTTTCCTTCAGAAATGGTGGTAAGTCGGAAACTGCAGTACCCAAATCTATTAATGCCATTATTGTATCGGATGGTGTTGAGATTGTACGACCAGCATGTTCAGTCATTTGTCGTGTAGTGATGGCAAGCTCATTAATGTATGAATTAACCATATGGGTCAGAAGCTCAAGAACATCAGCTTCAATTGCTTCAAATCCAGCCTGTTTACAGATGGCAGCAATCGCCTGACGTAATACACGACGATAAACGTAATCGGCTACTGTTGGCGAATAACTTGTTGATGGCAAAGAATGCATTACTGTTGCTGCAAATTGCTTCATTACTGCGACATTTAAAAAAAAAAAAGAACACGACGTTACACGTGACATTTTACAAGAAAAAAAGTTTCGAGAAGAAAATTAGAAGACGAGGAAATACTGAGAAAAATTAAAATTTTCTGAAAGGCCTTTTTTCACCAAGTTTACTAAATCTCGAAATATCTCAGATGCGATGTATTATATTTCTTGTGCAGGAAATGGCCTTCAGCACAAAAACTTAACATCAGGATACAAAAATTAGTAATATAATCCTTTCAGCAAATTATCATAATGAGAGAGAACAATATTGCCAAAGAGAGTTGTGCACTGTCCATCAAATCATCATTATGGAATCGCTATAATACAGAATACAGAAAATATGCATTCCGCATAGCCAGAAGTTTCAATTTCAATCTTTTACATGCTTGCTGAAGCTCCAGCGTCAGCTGCCAGCAGCAAAAGAAGTTCCGAAAGAAACCGAAATAAAAGTACCTGACGAGGGTTGAAGACGAACTGCTGTTGCTGGCGCTGAAGCTTCATTTGCATTATCCTTGCTCTTCCAGGATGGTTTTTCAGGTATAGGTGGCGGTGGCAAAGGTTTATTTGCTTGGAACATTCCTTTAAAGACAATAAATCAGGAACAAACTTTCTTAACTTCAAAATCCTTATAAACAATATCCATATGACATATTAAAAGCAATAACAAAATCCATCCGATGGAAAGAACTCGATTAATATTCTTCATCCTACAATTCTTTTCTATTACATAAGATGATATACTGAAAGTAGTGTACCGATACGAAAATAGAAACTAGGGAATGCTCCGGATTTTTTGGATCTAAATGTCAACTTTTTTATAAGTATAGAAGAATTACAAAGAAAATTACACAAACAATCTCTCAAATCTACCCTACTATCCTCTTTACCGTAACTCAAAGATAGTACCATATAACTCACGTTCACCTTATAAAAGTGAAATAGAGATCGACGGCGGTAAATAATTTTAAGTGTTAACAACTTCGAATTCAGTAACTGGCCAGACAAAACAATCGTTTATTTCTTAAAGATTTTAAACCAAACATGTAAACACAACGAGATAGCCTTAACACTGTGAGCTGATGATATTTCCGGTATGATGGCTTGCTGGACAACTGTTCAATTTCACCACAAAATTAAAATTTTCCTATTCTGTGGGTAGTAAAGTAAAATAAAATAAATGCTACCATGTACAAGAAGGAATACCATGCTCCTACTACATTCTTAAGTTAGAAAATGAGGTAAAATATGGAGTAGTGTAAAAAATATAACAAAAACGCTAAACTGGAGGTACAATACACGTAAATATATTGGCAATACATAAATGAAGCCCCGATAAAAAAAAAAAAAAAAAAAAAAAAAAAAAATGTTATTGCAAATGAAGGAATCATTGTCCAAACCGGGGTAAAATTTTAAAATCTAAAAACTTCCTTCAAAGCAAAAAAGAATACCACGATTTTTACAATATCCTTAAATTTATGTATTTTAGAACATTTTCTGAGAGAATTGTTTTTTCGAACAGATACAAATTTTAGAATGGAAAAGTAAGAAACTTGACAATGTCATATCGTCTATTATAACTAATTGATTAGCATCTTGACTAGCTAACTTTTACAATATGATGATATCCGGTAAATGGTGTGCACAGATATCCATAAATACTTCGCAGTAGCTGGAAAGACATTCATAAGTATTATGAACAGCTAGTAATCGCGTGAGCTAATAATCATTTTGTTAAGAAATATATATATCATAACAAAATGGAGACAGAGCAAAGCATATTTCATCGAATTCACCCCAGTTTGGTAAAAAAGAAATTCAGGCTTAGTGCCTCAGTCTGGTGAAGTTGAATGTTCCCACAAATAGTTTTTGCAATCATGAAGCTCCCATCCCATAATAACCCTCACCATGGTACTACTACAATGTTTGGCAGAAAAGTCCATCCATATCCTCAAATTTCCAAGAAATATATATCACCAAAAATTAATTAAATAAACAGAGATACCAAAAAAGTCTAAATAGAATAAAGGAAATGGAAACATTCAACAAAAGAACCCAACAGGAAAAAACGATCGTAGGAACTTGTTTTAATAATAAAAGAAAAATCGAAAAAAAAAAAAAAAAAACAGATTAAGTCACTGCAAATAAGAACAATAATATACTCTTAAACAAAACATATAAGTTCAAGATTCTTTAGGGTTTGTTTAAATCTGCGAAATATAATGAGATTGCGCTGTTAATTTATGAGAAAAAGAGAAAAAATTGTGAGAGAATCTCCTCTGATGAATCAGTCTAGAGAAAAAAGACCACTTGCATGAAATATTCTGGTTAAATAAGTGAAATTTTAAGCAAAGGCACAAGTATTCGATATAATTTAATTTGAGACTGAGAAGTAATTAACCAATAAAATACCATTATCGTTCAAAGAACCTTTAATTTGCTATTTACATTCTACAATTATCACACCTTTGTTCGTTGAGTTACAGTATCTGAAAAACAATTACTAAGCGCATCTAAAAAATAAAACGGTGAACAATTTAACGGTAATGCCATCTTGAAAAGAGATCGAATTTTCACAATACAAGAACATTTGCGTCTTGAATTAGATCCCAATGATTTGTGATCTGATTCTAGGAATCAGAAGCTGCAACATTTTTTACTGCTTTAACTCCAAAAACTATATCATTTACAGCCGTAAAGAAAAAAAAAACTCTAAAACAGCGATCCTGCAATGAATTTCTGAAACATACTCATAACCACATTGTTCAAGCCACTGTATAACAGCTGGCTTAATTTTTGCTTGCCCACAGTTTAATTTCCCATACCCGGTTAGAACAACAAGTTTCTTCCCGGATCGTCCATGTCGAAGCTCTGGAGGTCCTAGAAATCATTCCAATTTAGAATAGAAAAAATGTACGGTTAGAATTACCAGAATTTTTTTTTTACTTCAGAAAAAGGAATTTCTTGCGTCAAAAATTCTTTGCGTTCTTATGCTGCTGTCTGCAATACAGATCGAAATTAATAGACGCTTTTCTGTTAGAAGCGTTTAAACAATTCACGCCATTTAAAAACATCTGATATCCAATTCGAAAAATTTCCAGTAAGCGAATGCTCTCTTCAAACATATTAGTGAAGAAGAATAATAACAGATTTACTATCTGCGGCGTGTAGCTTTGCTTTGAGAAGTTTGATAGCAAACTGGACGTCCATATAATGCAAGTCGATGAACAAACTGGATGAATTGGCTTCAATTAATCGCTCATTAAGCTCTGCCACACAATCTCTTGCTTTTTTCCCGCATTTTTGAGCCTGGAAGTTAACACCAACTAAAAGGGAATAAAATAACGTTTTGCAACGGCATACTGATCCATTTACAGCTCTCAAAGAAAAAAGAAAGAAAAAAAAGGATAAGTCAGATCCAAAAACTATTCAAGAATAATCTTCAAACAAAACAGTCAAACACATTCATGTTTGCAGCATTTCTAAGTTTTTGCAATCATTGATAAGCCTTATTGATTAATCAAATATAACAGTATCATTTTTTCACTTTTCATTGTATCATCCTGAATGTTTTTCAGGCCAATAGAATTGCAACGTATTAAAACAAAGCTTCAATTTTTGGCGTGTCTTTTACAGAAATTTGTGCAAATTACCAATTAGGCAAATAGCATTTGAAGAGCTAGCGTAGATCAAAAAAAAAAACATTCCATTGAAAAGAATCTCACTGCGAACTATTTTTGTGCGGAAAATTGTATTTCGTTTAAAAACTTGAAAAGCGACTAATTACTCACCTCACCAATATAAAACATTTTAGCCGCAGGCTCCCGTTGATTATTAGCCCGTAGCATCATCTCATGCTTTTGCTTATTCCATCTGTCCGCTTCCTCCCGCAGTTCACAAACATCCTTGTGAGCTACTTCTAGATTTGGTTTTGAGGTCTACAAAACTACTATGAGGTTTTAAATACAATTTAGTTATATCAATTTCATCTCTTTTTCTTTTAATAACTCGAAACCTCATATTAGGAATAGATAATGTTCTTCATTCATTGAAACCTACCGATAATCCATCGAAAACACAATAGCGGGAAGAGGTTGCAGGCATACTGCAATTATTAGACTGATTTATAGAAGAAACACTCTGAGACGGGTCAGTCGATGTTGCATGAACGTCTTCAATCCCATTTATGAAAAGCTCTAAAGTACTACGAGTAGCCTCTGCAGAAAATCTAAAATAAAGGATGGTTAGCTTGATCTATTCTAAATCCAACAATATTCGGATGCGTGCACGTGCTACATCATCGTTGAGTTCAGAAACGATATTATTTCTATAGACATTTATTAGCAGTACACTATTAGCAACTGCCAGAAATCAGATAAACAAAAGAATGTATTATCATAAAAATTACTGATTATCACGGAAACATTCTGCAATCCGCTGCCGATCAATTCCTGTATAATCCTTTATCAGTGCGTTTAGTTGCAATCTCTCAGCAATACTCATATGCTTACCATTTCCCTGAAATATTATTACAACACCGAAAGAGTTTCAATGATAATGCAATCAGCTTCCTTTTTCTTCGAGATTCAATTTGCATATATGCAATTAAAATTAAGGAACTGCAACAAAGGAAAGGAAGGTTCTTATTGCACTGGGTGAAACATATGCAAATTTAGAAAACTTGGTTTTGAATACAAGTAACTGACCTAAAAAAAAAAAGGAAGGAAGAAGAATAAAATAGTAGGAAACGGAAGTAAATAAATTATTAACATATAATTACCAACCAAAGAAATATTTGATGTTAGTTCTTGGTCTTGCAACATTCGCGCTAATTCTTCATCAGAATTAGTCGGTACAGAAAAACCGAAATTCTTTTTTCCAAAACCATTATCTACTGCAATTATAATCATAAATCCAGAAATGAAGTGCTAACTCCATCTGTCTACACATCTACCGATGTAATTTTTTTATTTTCCTATAATCATTCCATAAAACTCCAAAGCAAGAATTTACTAGCTGCTATTATTATTGTTCAGAAATGCTACGTGAAGCAAAAAACAAAGCAGCTATGCAGCTCTTTAAACATATTAAATAAATCTTGAAAATAAGTTGCTATAGAATAAGGCTTGTTGGTGATGTGGAATTATGAAAAAACTGCTACACTGTTCGAGACTTGGTCTTTAATGAAACTAGAAATGCAACAGTGAGCCAGCAGCTCAGCAGAAACATGGAGAATTTTTAAGAAATCGAAGCGAAATACAGTTCGAATAATAGAAATCAGATCGATTTAAATTTTTGGATCGTGGACAAAAGTTTTAGCGAATATCTGTGATAAAATTTGCTATAATTTATGCTATTGTGTTATAAATTCTTTTCCTGATTGGAAAAACCTTTCTGTGAAGGTTTCTAGTTTCAATAGTTATAAAGCCTGAGAATTAGCTGACATTTTCAACTCTTAGCTAAATTAGAAAAACATTCAAGCGCACTACTTTACAATACATTATTAAATTCAAATATTACATTTTCCTAAACTGTTTGACGAAATTAAGTTTTCAGGGGATCAATACGTTACATTTCACTAAGAAAAAAAAACGCGAAAATTTTGTAGAATTCTTTTGACATTAGTTTTATATTGCTTGGTTAGTATTATGAACTTTTCTTTAAATTAACATTTAAACAAAATTATTTAACGTTTTAGAAAACTACTAGTAATATCACGGAGAAAAAGAAAAACTCGTTTACATAAGCGAAAGTAAAACTTCATGATAACACTCATGCGGAACTATTAAGAAAGTGGACCTCGTATGCTTATTAGATTGAGAAATTATCAAGCACTGCAAAGGTAATTATCTTAGGATCGATGTAGATCTAAAGGATATTTCGAGTAGGAAGAGGGGAGGGGAGAAAAATTTTCTATGAAACATCACAAAAGGATTAAAGTACATAGAGCAGCAATAAATGAAAAAGTAATCCCAGATGACCATACGCAATAATAATTAGCGAAGGAAAAAATACCTTCGTTTTCTGCCGTTGGTATACCTTGCCAGTAAAGATAAATTCGCCGCCAAAGCCACATCGGCAGATCAACGTAAGTTTTTATAATAGCAGTATTTTCACCATCACCTTGGAAGGATGCTATATCACTTAAAAATATGGGAAAAATTTTAAAGGCAAATTTTCGTCCCTTAAATTTCACAATTCAACGTCCATCTAATTGGTGACACGTCAAAAAAGTAAATGTGATGTCGAAGTAAAATTTTTTGGTGCCGTATTTCTTACGATGTCATATTAATTAAATCAAACGAAAAACTCAGAGGACAAGAGACCACTGCTGAACAACTTAGAAGAAAATTAGCAGGAAATTATAACCTTACATGCTACAAATTTCATTACTTTTAAAAGAAAAAGAATACCAAAAAGTTGAGTAAGATGCTCCATCATATCAACTGATATCTCCATTCTGTAATACCCCTGTGGCACAGGTTCTGGGGCAGGAAACTGCATGTAGGTACAAGGAGCCAATTTTTGCGCCACCGCATTACTGATTTCTAACGTTGGTGATGAACTGTTTTCACTGATTCCTTCAGATTCTGTATCATCCCACCAGTAAAACGTTCTCGACAATGGCTCTGCCTCAATATTTTTATTCTGAAATTTCTTCCAGTATACAATACAAAGTCGAATATACAGTACAAAGAAAAGTAAAACGAAAGGAAACGATCAGAAATATAATGTAAATAGTATAATTAATAGAGAGAAAAAATTTCTTGGGCTCTCCCCATACGTAGAGTCTCAAATTTCGAAATATTTCGACATTTTCACAGCAGTACCTACGATTAGAGTACTTGTTTATAATCGAAGACGATAAATATAGAAGACTGTAAATTTTTGAATCTACAACGAAAAGAACTGCATACTCAACACTAAATACTACAGTCACTTCCTATGGTAAAAAAAAAAAGGAAGAAAATCCCAATATTAAAAAATCCTTTCAAAATAAGCTAAAAATCTTTTTAGGAATTTTCATCACAACTAGTTCGGCAAATAATCATACAAGAGGCGCATTAAATGAATAACTATTCACACGTTAGACGATGCTTACATCTATGTTTCAGTTTTGATTACATTTTCACGAATGAAAATTGAAAAAAAAAGGATAACATGCATCGCCAAGCTGAGCCGAAATATCCATATGTGCATTCATTTCCCTGAGTAATATCACTGCATTATTTAATCCAGCTATCTCTAATATGTGCGATAAATCGAAGGCTTTTTCATTAGGAAATAACGCCAAAAGAATGTCAATATCAGATGGAACAATACCATCACTAAAAAAAGAAGTGTCAATAAAGCAAGTAGTGAAAAAAATAACGATAAATACAACAAAACAGGCATCGATATTTTGAGTGAAAAGAGTATTATTCCAATAGTACTAAAGATAGATAAAGATCGAAGTATATAAAACATTATGAGACCTAAAGATTATTGGCTATCAAACATAACATAACATTTTAGTAAGGCAGAAACAAGAGAACTAACCCAGCTTGAATAGCTTTGCCTCTCATTTTCTTTTTATCACTATGTTCAAAATCATGCAGCATTGTTTCCCCGAAAAATTCATAGTTAGTAGATGATGATGAATCTAACAGCTCAAATATTCGAATCAAATCACTAGTCTGACAACCAACTGTGCGCACATTTTTTACATAAGTCTGAAATTTATCCATAAATTAAGCCACTGTCTGAGTAATATTAATACAAAAGCAAAGACAATCGCTCAGAACAAATCAGCTTGCAGTAAAAAATTAGTGAAAGTTGTGGAAGGATTGTGATTTGGAATAGTATCAAACGAAGTTTTTTCTACGACCCGATTTCTAGGCTTCTCATCATTAATTTGAACTGTCAGGTCAAGAAAGAAAAATCCAGGAAAGCATCTCAATCAATTTAATCGTGTAAAAAAAAAAAAAAAAGGATAAATTTTTACTTCACTATTATGCAATACAAAAGATTTCCTGCAAGAACCATAAAACAAAGGAAAAAAAAGTGAAACCTGAGATGGAATTAAAGAAAACAACTGTTCAGAATTTTTCGTTTCAGAAGAACTGTTTTTTAAAAGCGGACTTGGAGACGAAATTTTCAACAAATCCACTACTTCACATAATGCCGATTGATAATCAACTGATGGCGATAGAGTAGTCTTTTTGATTTCTTCCTTTTCCAGTGTTTTTGCTACAGCTGCTGCATGACCCAGCAGAGATGAAGGCCAAAAACTACATGCTAAAATACAAGAAAGATCATTCAAACAAGTCCACTCTACCTGTGATAATCAAAACAGTCAACAGCGCTCAGCTTCGATTAATGTTTTATTTATGCTACATTTAGCTTACTAAAAAATTGAAATGAAGAAATCATCATTAAAATTTCAGTAAAGCAAGAAATCCCACCACTGAATCTAACATCAGGATCTGACCAAAAAGTTTGAAATTCTGCCGAAATGTCAGACGAATTACATAAACTGCGCGCAATAATGGAAGTGTATGCATTTAAACCAAAGAAAAATAAGGCTAGGTAAAGCCAAAGAGAGGATTTCAATCTCAGTGAAAACCAGTATTTTACGTTATTAAACTATTAAACTGGCAAATATTCAAAGGTGATCATTAATTCCATTTAATCATTACATTAAGTCGTATTGCTCTTATGTAACCAAACGAATCAAAACGACGAAATTCTGACAATTACCTGGTTTAGAGGAATCCAGTGTAGATAACAACGAATTCATTGTATCATCATCGCTCTCGCTTTTGTCGGTCAGTGGGGGAATTATTCTGCAAATAATAATTTGCATTTAAAATCTGCGTTTATACTCCTAAAACTACAGTAAAACAAAACCCGTATGAAAACTGCTAAAACAAGTAAATTCGTTCTCCTTATGCTTTTTCGGTCAGAATTTATGACTTTTATGATTTCCAAAAATGACATAATCTCAATTTCATAACAGTGTTAGTCCCGCTTCATCTTTACCATATTACCACTTAGCAAGCTTTCGGTTTGTCGTAGTTAACAATTAAAAACCCAGTTCATTACAGCGACTATCACAAAAATTGAAACAAGATTAACACTTTAAGCCGAATCATTCAGCATTTATAAAATACAGCAAGTTCCTGAATTCCACAATTTATTAATATTTTCATTTACCTCAATTGTGTAGGTTTTATTAGATCGCTTAATTCGACTTCTTCAAAACATTCAACCATATATGAAATTTTTTCTTCCGGCACAGAGTGCGCATTACGCCTGGAGTTAAATCAACAATATGAGGTTGAACTAATCAGAAGAAAACACTCTTTTTAGGAAAACATCGACAATGAGGGAAAGGTCAAGCACAAATACCTGGCACACTCTTTTGCGTTTTTCTTCCACTCTGTTTCTGGTTCCACGAAATAAATTTCATATAAATTTTTCACGGCCTGTAAACTCACTGCTTAATCGTTTAATCATTGCCTCATTTTACCCTTAATTAACAACATTCTTTTTTCTTTTCTGTTGTGGTGGAACGATTTCCACTTCGTGTTTCTAAGAAAGCAGATGCTACAAAATCATGAAATGTAATATTTCAAATATCCTACGTGACCATCTTTTCTCTTGTATTCTACCAGAACTCGGTCACAATTCCTGTGAAATATTTCTTTCCGAATAATCGGTAGAAATTTTGATTCATGGTTCGGTCCTTCGTTTTTAAAACATTTCTTTGAAGTTATTGAAGTTCCGGACATAACTGTATTTTTTTTTTTTAATTCTTAGTAAAAAAAACTAACAAGGGTGACGTATGGTTTCATATGCGCTATAAATATGTTCGTATTGTCGATGATTACTGGCTTTACTCCATTCTGTATAGCGTCTTTCGCTAAAATAAAGATATAGTTACATGTAAAAATTTGTAATTTTAAACAGTGGGTAGTTCAACTTTGAATACGACCACACTTTGCTGGTTAAATCATTTCTTTGTCGTAAAATTTCACTGCTTAGAAATATTCTTAAAATTCTTTGTAATTGTAACTTTGAGAACTATTACTCATTCAATATTTTATCCATTTTTTTTTTCGTCTTCACTAATGAAATTGCGCTGTTCCTCTCTAAGGCTTCTAAGATCATTCTAATTATTGTCTGAAATTAAAACTTAGTAATTCTCAAATTTATTACTCATAGCTTCATCTTAATTTGCTAGAATTTATCACTTTACACTTGCATTTATACATATTCATTTATCTTATATCTAAACAAGTTTATACAGCATTTTTTCTCTAAAAAAAAATACTAAAATCGCGCTGAGATAATAAAATAAAAAGATATCAAAACTAAAACAAAATGGCACAAAATTATAATGAAATATAAAACTGCAATTTCCCATAAAGCATATACCATCTTTCCAGTTTTTCTGATGATACTCCTCCAGTTTTGCAGGATCAAACTGATATATACCATTCTGCATGAAATATTTATCTGTGTTAAAAACTGCACCATTTGTTCCGGCTACTAAGTCGCTGCACAAAAAAAAAAAAAAATCTTACACTGTCTATAACATAAAATAAAATAAAAAATGAGCTAATCTTTAGCATACGTTGCATGAACTATTTATATATGCGGTTTATCGAACAAACTAATTCATAAGTAGTACAAATAAGCTCAGTTAAAATATACTTAGTAAGCTTAGAAATCACAACTCACTTTTGGCTATCTACTAAAATATTTACAAATTAACCGACAATTTAGCATTTATAAACCAATCAAAATTAATTTATACCTAGCTAAAGAAGATTTGCCAGATCCCGGAATGCCACGCATTATTATCATAATGTGATGACCATTCCGGATACATTTTCGAATATCTTTCAGGCTTGTTGTTGCTTCCCAGCATTGTTCGTGAATGCTTGGACTTACCATCTTCAATCATAAATGCCGTCCTTTAAAATTAAGACTAATAAATAATAGCAATAATAGTAATAGTAATAACAGTAATACTAATATCAATAACAAATTCGAAATAAGCGCAAACGTGTTACCATAACTTAAGCCAACGTAACAAGTCCAAGTACCAAGTACCAAACACCAAGCACCAAACCACCTGCCACAAACCATTTTACTTTACTTACGTTGTATCACTCTGTTGGTTCGTTGTGTCACTCTACACGTTCCAAATTTATATTTTTCTGCGTAATTTGAAAAGTCACGTGGTTGGTCTAGGATGTCTGCCCTAGTGGAACATGTAGGCTTGCGGAGGTTCCCAGTCTAGGAAGTTCCGGAAGGTTACGTGGTTGGTCTAAGGTCCCTGTTCTACTGGAACACATAGTTACATAGAAACGCCCAGTTAACGTGATCCCGTTGTTACGACGATATGCTGGTTGACCAGGTATGATTCAAACGACAGAAATACTACTTTACAAGTAGATAATGTCGTTGTAATCCTGATGATGAATCATGTGATTGTTTGATTGTTGTGTACCCCATCTTGCACTATCTCATTGTCATGTGTTGACACATAGTCTTGTCGCGTATTATTCCGTGGTGTTACAATTACGTGTTGCTTCACAGTCTTACGACCACGTGTTATTTTCTAGTCATATGCAGTTGCAGTTGTATCGTTCTGATGACACCTTTTGTATTGGTCAGTTGAAGCCTTCTGATAATATTAAGGAATGAATTTATAGGAATTTACTTAATTGTACTAATCTGGAATCATTACTGGTACCATTTTCGTACTTAACAATGAACTTTATTGGTGACATGGAGAATCTTCCACCTCCGAACGATGTTGAAAACACATACATGCGAAGGTTAATCATTCATTACTATTTAATTAGCGAAACGGCTGATTAATTCTTTTACGAATTGCTCATTTTTTTCCTGCTGTTAATATGAGCCTTTAATGCAATAAACAAAATGGTGTTTTACGAACTTTAATGGACTATTTGAATCACTTCTTGAAATTTCTAAAGAAAAAATCAGCATACTGTTAGATTGAGTATTATTTTTAAGATTATAAGTTGTGGTTCTTGATGAGGAAATTATCATCCGACCAACCTTAATCGTTCGGTATTGTTTTATAATCATTTTTCTTTTTTTTTTTTTTTTAAGAATTATGTGTCAATATGCCGTAATATACAGGTTCTACCTCCAGAAACACGCTGAACTGGAAGTTGAAATGCAAAATTTACGAGAGCTAAAACATCCGGAATATGTCAGTGCAATGCAGATTCTTGAGGAGCAATTTAGAACTGAGCTGGAGGCTGAAGAAATAGCTGATCAGGTTACGTTCACCTTTTCTTTTTATGATTTTTGCTTATGATTCGAAGGATGATGAACAATCTCTACAATGATTATTTCGTTGTGGACTCATTGATGACTTTTTTTTTCCATAAGGGTTGTTGCAATTGTTTTCACTTTTCAAACGTTTTGGAATGCTTTTTGAAATACAGCCGAAACTCGGATAGTAAGTTTGGGAAAGAATAACCCTCCTTTAAAGGCAGAACAACTTGGTTTTCTCGTTATTTGAAATGCTTGTTTCATACTTTTTACAAGAGTGACGAAGTACGATGACTTGATTGAGGTAATAAGGTAATTTTGCTGTAGTTTGCAAATGATCATTTTAATCGGCTATGCATATTTGTTAAACCAGGATCCAACGCTCGCGTGATGTTCTAGGGTTTTTAATAACATGGATGTTTCTAGCTCGAAAAGGAACGCATTGAAGAACAATATGAACGGGAAAAAGAAGCAGCAGAAAGGGAACTCGAAGAAAGATTAACAGAACTTATGGAGGCAATGATTCAAGAATGTGAGGAGCAGAAGAAAAAGATTGATCATGAATTTCATAATTCTGATATTTCTAGTGCGCCAACAAATGATTTTCCCAACAAAAAAAGCCTTCGGAGGTAAAATTCTTTTGTGGTTTTTATATGAAATTAAAAGTTTTTGATAAAAAAGCAGAAATTTTTTTTTTAAACCAAAAAAAGGAAGAATTTTGTTTCATGGAGATAAGTTAGGCATCACGTAACACATTTATGAAACAGCAAAACTGATTTTCCTTCTTGCCTTTAATTTATCCTACAATTATTTATTTTTCTGCGAAGTGTTAGTTTACAAAATTGTTGTAGGAGATAATCAAAAAGTAGTAAAGTAGAAAAATATTTCAAAAAAAAAAAAAAGGAGAATCTATAAATAATAAAACAATTTCGATGCATTGGCAATTTTGCAGTGCTACAGGATACCTAATTTCTCGTTTTTATTCATTACTTTTTGGTTTTTTAGACGGCCGAATGAGCCCACACCTTACAGCGAGAAACATATGCACTCCAAAACACGCCCGAACATTGCAGTTGCTCTCACTGACCAGGAGATTCAGGAAGATCTGCTGCTACTAGAAGAAGCTGAATCGAAAATAACGTAGTAGAACGCTCTTTCTAATAGCATTTACATAATTGTTTTCTACAAGGACAAAAGCTCAATTAATTAATCGGTATAAAACTGAGATTTTTGGGATGTTGGGGTTTGTAAAAAATGCTTCCTTTCTGTTATGTTTCATAGAAATTTGTGAATAAGATAGGGTGAAACCTAAAAACAGGTAGCTTATAAAGATTGCCATTTATCATCATGAAAATCGACCGCTGGTCCGTCCTTTACTACAGCGTGCAGCCAGAACTTCTAGTAGCATTTCCTACTGTTTTATTAACACTTAATAATCAGTCTTCATTAAAGTCCCTCGTCAAAAAAGAGAAAACAAATGATAATTTATCCTTGATAATCTCAAAAATCTGGATCTTTAATTGCTCACCTGGAATTGTTTTATCCTCGTTGTTATTCGATCTCAGTAAGATTTAGCAAAACGAATATTTCATCTGTATAAAATTTTTATTGCTGATGTAAGTTCCTCTTTCTTAAATTCAAAAGCGAAGAATTTATCGTTTCGTGAGATTTCCTAGTTTAAAAGTCCATTTTATGATATTTCATTATGTTTTGGTTGAAAAATAATTGTAGAAACACCTCATAATTTTACCTAAATGTTGCCGGGTCTCGTGTAACACCTTTAACTTTTAATCTTCCGATATTCTAAAAAGCTGCACTTGCACAGTTTATTTCTAATCTTCCATTTTGGAATTTTTTCATTCTCTCATTTCGTTGAATGCATCCTGAATTTATTTTGATAGGAGCTATTTTGATCTCCTCGTCATTCCCATAAATTGTATCAATTAGGTGAAATGTTTCTAGTTCAGTGTTATCGTTTCAATTCATATTTCACTTCCTAAAACGTTCTGCAAATTTCATAGATATTTCGGTTTTTATGTATTTTGAATGACCCATCTGATATATCAACTATGATTGTCCGAATTATGCCTGATTCTTTCTGCATAAGAATCGTGTGTTATTTGAACATTCTGTAGTTAGCATACATAGATGCGTTTCAACTGTTCATCATGATTTGCAAATTTCCAAGATTTAACCAGCCGTTTCTTTTTTCCCGAGTGATTACGATTTATTTTTCAAAATTTGTGCTTTCATCAAAACTCCAAACTTTGATTCTTCTAATATTAGATATGCTGCATTTATTTTTAAAAAATAAAAAAAATAAAGTCTACTTTAAAGAAAAAAAAAAAACCTTTAATACGCATTCTTCTCTCTGTGCTGCAGTTTTTAAATTTATTGTCTAAAGGCAAAAAGTTGTCTAGAATGAACTGTAATGGAATGAATTTGATTCGAAAAAAAGAAGGAAAGAATTAGTTCATGGTGTTGCTGTTACAGAAATAGCACTCCTAAAATAGGTAATTGTAACTTTTCTCTAGAAGATATTTTTAATAAAAAAGAATCAACTGCTCAGAAATTCACATAAAAAAAAAAAAAAAAAAGGGAAGCAAATACTGAGAAATTGCATGATACAGATGGAGGTTAAATTATTTTGAAAAGCAAATCAATTACTAAATATCTAATATTTCTTAGTGAAATTCGGAGGATGAAGATTATGATAAATTAGCTGGAAGGATGATCATTTTCATTAATGCTTAATTAATGCCTGCTTGAAATTCAATTCTTTGCTAATTAGATGATGCTATTCGATGACTCGTAGGTCCACGTTAATGATTTCTGTGAAATGTCTCCTTACTAATAAGGATGTGCTTCGAAGAGTTGCAATGCTAAAGCTGCGAACCTAACACTCAAAACCGATGTAGCGCTTCCTCCTTTCACATTAGTAATGTTAATGTCGCCTTAGGACCGTAAAATTTTCGGTAAGGGCCGTAATCTTTTCGTTGAGACCAAACATCGTTTTGCTGCTCTTTCATTTTTCTTTTCACTGTAAGGTATTGTGTGTGGGGCTCCTTGTGTGCGGAAATGATCGTTCTGATTTTGTCGTTTAACGTGAGGCAGCGTATTCTGATTGCACTAATTTACGTGAAGTGAAATTTGCTTGTGTGACGCTTTGAGGTAACCAGGACTTGTGTTACGACGTGAGCAGATTCTTAAGTTACTTGAATAAGTTAGCTGGAAGCGTATTCTACGTGACACTAGTCACTAACCAGTTGTTTATGGACAGATCTGAGATAAGTACAAGTGAAGAAAAATGGTACCTGAGATAAGAATGAATCTGTTGACATTCTTTTATTCGTATTCATGGTTATTGCAAAATGATAATTGAAGTAGATTCAAGTGCTGAGTTGAACCAATTAGACTTTTATTGGTTATATCGTTATCATGTCCATCTTTTGAAAGTGTAACATGGCATAATTCTTTTTTCTCACGTTTATCAGGTTTATTTTATTTATGCTTGGAAGAGTTTGGCTTTCTCAGACAAACAGATCCATCATTTTTCAGTATGCTTCATTTAGTTTACATGAATGTAAATTTTCTGAGACAACAAGATGAGAGAAGTTGAAGGGTATTTCTTGGGATAGGCAAGTAAAAGCAGAAGCAGAAACAGAAATGTCATAAGTTGATATGAAATGGCATTATCCATATTTCTTGTCTAAATTTTCCATTGGTTTTCCAAAAATTTATTGAAATGTTGGTGAGAAATTTCAGAAAGAAAAATGACAACAGCCGTTGACGTGAATCAGGGAATCGATGGTCAAAAGGGTGTTACTATAAAGAATTATAACACAAATCCACGTCTTAGTAAGTTTTCTTCCTTATTTGTTGGTTTACAAATGTATGTTAATTTTATTTTGCAGCATATAAGACGGTAACTGGTGTCAATGGTCCATTGGTCATTTTGGGCGATGTAAAATTTCCGCAGTATGCGGAAATTGTTCAGCTGACACTACCCGATGGAACGAAGCGTTCTGGACAAGTTCTTGAAATTACCCGCAATAAAGCCGTTGTCCAGGTATGCTCATTCTTGTATTTGTGGAATCAAAGTAACTCAGTTATTATTGATTGCTTTTCTCTTTTTAGACCACACTTAGTTTTTTTCGTTGCGGTTTTGATTAGACTTTAGAGTGGTTCCAAATAACATATAAAATGTTTCGAACTTGCTATGTCTTATTTTAAACAAAATTTTATTTAAAATTACATTTAAATAACTTGTAACAACGTTATTTTTGTCAGTGAGCTGCAAAAAATTTATAAATAGCGCGAAAAATTCATAGACCTGCTATAAATTTGTGTATCTCGTGGTTTCCTCTTTATGGCTTTAAATAAAGACTTGCGAGTTAATATTTTCTTATTTTTGTGAGTCAATATTTCCTTTTTTGATGCACTTTTTTAATGTATTGGTGTAAATAACAGCTTCTTCATCCGCGAAAGTTCTGCATGAAACTGAATTATAAAATAAACCCGAAAATGAAGTTTTGTGGTGTGTTGCATCAAGGTAAAGTAGTTGGATTTTCCTGGGAATCGGGTTATAGTTATAATTATTATAATAGAACTGTAACTAAGCTTTATAATGCTGGTACTGGAAGATATTTAAAATGTTTGGAGCAATCAAGTCATCTTCAGGTCTTCGAAGGAACAGCAGGAATAGACGCCAAAAATACATCATGCGAATTCACAGGTGATATTCTGCGAACACCTGTTTCAGAAGATATGCTTGGCCGTATTTTCAATGGTTCTGGCAAACCAATTGATAAGGTAGATGCCGTTAGTTTTAATTCAGCTGTAGCACTTCATTAATGAATTTGAACATTAAAACCTATTCATAGTTGTCTGTGGAGACGGATTTGTATGGATAATTCTAGGGCCCACCAGTTTTGGCGGAAGATTTTCTCGATATCAATGGTCAACCAATCAATCCACGATGCAGGATCTACCCAGAAGAAATGATTCAGACGGGAATTTCTGCTATTGATGTAATGAATTCCATTGCTCGAGGTCAAAAAATACCGATCTTTTCTGCTGCTGGTCTTCCACATAATGAGGTATGTGAAACAGTGAAGCAGCTTTTTGAATCTCAAAAGACAACTGCTAATCGTGAATTTCATAACAGTACATAAGCATTCTGTTTGTCACTGAACAACTTGTAGATTGCCGCACAAATCGTCCGCCAGGGTGGCCTTGTCAAATTACGGAGTAAACATTATGATGCCAAAGAAGATAACTTTGCTATTGTTTTTGCTGCTATGGGTGTTAACATGGAAACAGCGCGATTTTTCAAACAGGATTTCGAGGAGAATGGTTCTATGGAGAATGTTTGCCTGTTTCTGAATCTCGCTAACGATCCAACGTATTTTTTTTCGTTGATTCACTAAAGATTTTGAATTTAAATTTAGATATTGACTGCATTTCGGAGTTGCAGCTGTTGTAAATGTCCAAGAGAAATTTTATTGCAGTAACACTACAGGGCTGCAAGTTTCACTGATCAGTGTAGTTTTTGTAATGAACAGTATTGCTTATTGCTAAAAAAAAAAAAAAAGAAACCAAATCATTGAGGCGGTTGAACGAACTCCAAGCAATCCCTCCACTTTGATTTTATCACTGGATTATTAACTGTTGAATATTTCAGCATTGAACGTATCATTACACCACGTCTTGCGCTGACCGCTGCTGAGTTTTTGGCATATCAATGTGAGAAGCATGTACTTGTTGTTCTGACCGATATGTCTTCATATGCGGAAGCACTTCGAGAGGTAGGACTAGATTTTTGCTGTCTTTGAATGTGATTGTACAAAATATCTGATACTTTCGAATAATTTGTTCATCTTAATATTACGTGACTCTTTCTGTAGGTATCAGCAGCTCGCGAAGAGGTACCTGGACGGCGTGGTTTTCCAGGCTATATGTATACTGACTTAGCTTCCATTTACGAACGTGCTGGTCGTGTAGAAGGACGTAATGGATCAATCACTCAAATTCCCATTTTATCAATGCCCAATGATGGTTTGTTTTGCTCTTAGTTTTATTTAAAACTTAGATATTGGAAGATTTGTGGAAGAAATGTCATATATGTTTGTGCTGCTATTTGCATTTTTAAAAGTTTGAAATACAAATCCACTTTGATGATTGTGCCTTTTCAGACATAACACATCCAATACCTGACTTAACGGGCTATATTACCGAAGGACAAATCTATGTTGATCGTCAGTTGCACAATCGGCAGATCTATCCTCCGATTAATGTTTTACCATCTCTGTCGCGTTTGATGAAGTCAGCCATTGGTGAAGGGATGACTCGTGAGGATCATTCGGATGTTTCTAATCAATTATATGCTTGTTACGCCATTGGAAAAGATGTACAAGCAATGAAAGCTGTGGTGGGTGAGGAAGCTCTATCTTCTGATGACCTACTTTATCTTGAATTCCTGACAAAGTTCGAGAAAAATTTCATATCACAAGGTTTGTTTATGCTTTATTTTTTTTCACCGTGCTCAGATGTTGAATTTTTCTTTTTATTTGTTCAAGATAGTGAACCTTAAGAAAAATTGGAAGTCGCTTGACTATCTTCTGTTTTATTTTTGGCAGCTCTTTAATGAATGACATTTTTTACCAGTTGATTGTGAAACAATATTATGGCTCGACTGCAAAAAAGGGTGCGAGTCTAGGTACAAAGAAGAAAAAAAACAAGAAATCGGAAATATTTGACATAGAAGTCCAATCTTTGAATCAGTGAAAGATGAATGGCTTTTGCTTTTAAGTAGCAATGCAGTATCATTCGGCTGTGTTTTAGGTAATTATGAAAACCGCACAGTTTTCGAATCCTTGGATATTGGATGGCAGTTGCTGCGAATATTCCCTCGTGAAATGCTGAAGCGTATCCCAGCATCAACGCTAGATAAGTATTATCCAAGAGGAGGAGCAACAAAAGATACAAAGGGAATGAAGGGAAAAGAGGAAAGTAGAGTAGTACCTCCGTCTAAAAGTTAAATAGTTTGAGAAACGCTTCCATTTAGAAACAGTAACTTCAAAATAAATCTATAGCAGAAAAATATTTTTGTCCATGTTATTTATCTTAACTCTTTCGTTTCACTTCGATTCTCATGCTGGTTGTGATGTATGATGGTAGCACTAGGCAGACGGTAAAGGTAAATTATGCAGTGGATTTTCTATATAAGCTCTGAACTGAAACTGAAAAGTCCATGCTTGATTTTAGAAATGGAGCTGCAGGTTTACATACAGTTACGTTTTTCTGCCGCTGCGAAATCCGCGCACAGTAATTCATTCCTTTTTTCTAAAAAAAAAAAAAGAAAAAAAAAGAATGATTTCAGCTTCATAGTAGTGGTAAGTAGTTTCTGACTTGCTATGCGTTGTTAGTTTTGATTTTGTAATATTGCAATTAACAACAGTTTCGCGAGGGACATTTCCTTTTTCTCAATTTTTTTTTAAATGTATTCAGTTGTATAATTAATGCCACATCAGTTAAAATGTTTTCCCGGCCAATTTGATATTAGAAGATTGTGAGCTACATTCCCTTAATTCGCAAAGCTTCGTTCCCTTCGACTGTTCGGTATTTGTTTCATAATTCAAGTAATGGTAGAAGGGGAATTTTTGGGAGGAATTTTCAAATTTTTAGAGTTTTCCTATCTTCAGTTGTAGAATTTTGTGAAGTAATCAAGATAACAAAATTTGTTGCAAAGAAATTGAAATAGTCAGAAAGACCAGGTGATTGATATTTTAGCATTACACGAGATGTAATTCACTGCTTGACTGATAATCTGTGATTCGATATCTCAATCGATATGTTTTGGTAATTTAGAGTTGTGATTTGTCCACTTATATAATGTTGACTGTAAAATAAATACTTATATACTGTGATGTCAATGGACTGTACTTGATAAACTGAAATAGTTAAATAGTTTTGTCGTATAATGTTTACATAAAGTGATCCATCTTGTGGTGTTATGCATTTTTTCAAAACTTTAATACGTTGCAACATTTTTTTTTTTTTAGTTCATTGGAAAGGCTTTTCTCGAAGAGATATAGAAGTAAATTATTGAACTGTAATCAAGCAAACATAAATTAACATGGTTCATATGGACGTTGTATTATTATCGATCCTCAGAACTTAATGCTTTTCTTCTAAGTAACTTTTTTTTTCTTCTTACAGGCGGCTAAGATTTTCCAACTCTTCAAGGATGAATGACAGATTTACTTAGCTATGACTAATGAGTAAATTAATTGTACTGCGTGGCAAAATTTCTACAACATCGGTGCTGCAATGGATAGGTAAAATATTTGGCTAGGAATTGTCTGAAAATCATTCCAGTACATGTTATGTGATCTTTATCATTAACTGAGCAGTTGCATCTTTATCACAAATTAGTTTAGAAAATCATGAGTGACAGTTAAGCAATAGTCTGCCGTGTATCCTGGCATCTTGCTCATATCTAGGAAAAGAAAAAAAATTTTTTTTTAAAATCAACTCAGTAACTTTTTTCAACTCCTTAACTTTTAGTATTACGCTGAAGAAAGTTTTATGCCACCTATTTGGTATATTTGCTAATTTTCATCCCAGAATTTTGGTAAATTAGTAAATCTATTGTTTAACATCGAGGCAGCTCTCACTAATTTGGATTACTTAATTTCGTATTTGAGTATAATTTATTGCTAGTTATTTGTCTTTCAAATTTTAGAGACTCGAACCTAAAAAAGCGAATTGTAATAATATTGCAGTAATTTCTGTAGATGTATTTGTTTAGTTCAATTCAGCAGAAAGCATCAATTTGTAACAGCAGTCGTTAATAATACTAATTCTTTTAATATATTTATTTTTCATTTAAAGCCAATCTTCTTTCTTTATTTTAAACTTACCACATTGATTTAAAATAGTAATTTTATTTTAAATACAAAATTATTTGCTTGTTTCGCTGCTGTTTGTTTCATTCAATTAACTATTTTAAGGAGAGTGAAAAAAAAAAGATACAAAATACAAGTATCAATGTTTCTTCTTTTCAAAAGAAAAAAAAGAAATAGCAATTAATTTTCTAGAAATTGTTTATCCATGTAATCTACTGTTTGTGTATTTTCGTGTATATTATTTTCCCTTTTTTTCTTTTTTTTTTTTTTTTCCATACAATCCTTTCGTTATTTCACCCCAAACTAATTAATATGTGGCAGTTAGTGATAGTGATGTAAGTAAAAAAAAAAAAAAAAGCTGCAAACAAATAAACGAAATCGAAAAAAAAAAGAGAGGAAAAGAATAACACTGAAATACTATCATAGATTTTTTCTTTTCTTTTATTTCTTTTCATATTTCGACAAGATTTGGTAAAATTTTTGCAGCAGCTACATAATGATACACTCAGTAATCTTTATATTTATTTAAGTAACAGATGAGCATATTTAAAAAATGCGAGAGAGAGGAAGAAATCAATGTATTTTCTTTATTTTTGTAAAATCTATCTGTAAAATTCACAGTATTACCGTAATTCGAGCGGTAACAAAACGATTAGCAATTACTGGATAAAAAGATAAACATCACTAAAGTTATTTTCAATCTTTTTTCTTCCATTTTCTTTAAGTTTCAAATCCGACAAAAAACTTCACTTTCATCCAAAATTTCGGCAGGTTTATTGTTACTGATCAAAAACGCTAGGATCAGGAAGTGATTACTGTATGATGTAATGAGTACGGATTCGATCATGTATGCATAGCTACCGTATACCAATTATCGTTGCAAAACAGCAAATATGAAGTGGAACGTAAATGCAATAGACGTTAAAGATTTTGAAACGATATATTGCATATGACTAAAACGATGTTGGTATACGGTACATTGATTGGTAAGTAGCTGCTAATGGCGATTGACAGAAGATAGGGTTAGGTCCATATGTGTGTTCTGCGTGATATCAATACCAGGTCAGGTCAGGTCATATGACCTTTCGTATTAATTAGTGTACTAGCTAGAATGCATGGCTTTTGCTTTTTAATCTCTTTCATTTCTTTCTCTTCTCTGTTGCAGTTGTCAGTGCATTAACCTCCTCATGTCTTCGTAGTATTCATCGTTGCTTGTCTGAATTGGTTATGATTTACCTCAAGCATATACTTCCATTGTTCAGAATTGTTAGCTTCTCTCATCTCTCGTCAGCCGTAAGTATCTCGAAAATTTCAGCATCATGGAGGAAACGAAAACAGAACAGCCGGAAGTAGTTTCGGAGGCGGCGGCGGAAATGGAAACAAAAACGGAAACAGTGGCAGAACCGGTAACGGAAGTGGCAGAGGATGTAGCGGCAGAACGGGAAACGGAAAACGAAACGTCACTGACAATTGCCACAGATAAGGAAATAGATCCTAACACTTCCAACTATATCAGGCTTCGCGGTTTGCCATTTTCTGCAAAGGAAGATGATGTTCGAGCATTTCTGCGTGGTAATGTTCTTCTCAAGTTGGAATTACATCCTTGTAGAAAATCCTGACTATTTGATGCTGTATGTTTACTTTGTAAAAAAATTTAATAAAGATTTAGTAGACCATTTTGATGGGATGGTTGTCTCTCGTTCATGTCACAGGAACCTGGAAAGCTTTAGCGACAACAAATTGTGTCATGCATGTGAAGATGTTGTTGGAAAACTTAAATATTATATTGTTGTAAGAGTAAGACGATTGATCCTGACGTAATATAATACTCTGTTCCTTACCATGAAATTTTTGAAGTGAGTTAGAGATTTCAGGTTTGGAAGTAAGATCGGTGACATTTACGTTGACATCGATGGGTCGAGCGAGTGGTGAATGTTACGTTGAACTGGTAGATAAGTTAGCAGCAGAAGAAGCGAAGCGTTTTGATAAACAAGAAATGAATAATCGCTATATTGAAGGTTTGTTACATTGCCAACTGTAGATTTCAGAAGGTGCCGTGAAATAGTGAATGTAATTTTGTTAAATGAGAATTTTGCTACTGAACTAGTGTTGGGCATGATTTCATGTAATTTTATGTTCTCAGGCATTATTTCATGGATGTTTCGGAGGTGAGTGTATTAATTTTTGATTTGGAGTTCAAATTTTTCCGATTTGGAAATGCGATTAATTATTTCACTTCAATTATTCTTGTTTCAACAGCCTGGTTATTTTTGTAGTATTCAATGTGACGGAAAGCGAGGTTGTTTGGATGACACGACATAACGTAATTCGCAAAGCTGATCAAGATACGCCTTATAACTTTGTTGTTAGGCTTCGAGGGATACCATTCAGCGCAACGAATGATGACGTAAAGGAATTCTTCAATGGTGCGTTATTCCACTGTATTTCGTAGGTGTTTCAGAAGTATTTATTTATAGTTCATATTCTCAGTCTCGAAGTTTTCCGAGATAAAGTGAAGAGTTTGTTCCGATGTTCTATCGGCGCATTTATACTTGGGCAATTTGCCTTGTTTCTCTGAGTCGAGGAAAGCCTTGGGTTTTAGTAAATCTGCGAATTTAGCGTTACTGTATTGTAATTTCACATGTTATACTTTGGATCTCTAGTGCAATTTTTAAGTGTTGAATGTTTTGCTTTAATACGAATCGATCAGTAATTTCATATTTCTGGAAGGGAGGTGTCTCCACATTGCTCATTTATTTGGTGGTGTAAGTATGGGATATAGGATTGGAAGTGGCAGATGTTGTCATCGACAAGGAGCTGGGGGGTCGCCCATCTGGGGAGGCATTCGTACGGTTCGCCAGCAAACAGCATGCCGAGATGGCCCTGGAACGGAACAGAAACAACATGGGTTCGAGGTATGGGCAAATAAACATCAGATAACGTGCTACTTACCTCTTTTTAATGAAATTACGCTTAATTCAAAGAAGTTACCATTTTTTTTGACACCATTTGGATTACAAATGATGACAGAAGTAATATGGTTACACCGATACTGTTCACAATGGAACACTGCGTTAGAGAAGTTAATGTGGAGCTCTCAGAGTTGTTCTTTGTACTTTCAAAAAAAACAAAAAAAGGATAAATTATTAACACTAACAAGATACCGAAAGTAGTTGAACCCATTTAACTTTCCCACATAACGTTTATAGTTTTGATGAAGTGTGGAATTTTATTAATTTGATCCTTATCTATTTAAATTCTCGCAGTGTTCTTTTATTAACAGTATCATGGTAACACCGTGAGTATGACTGCTTTAGATATACTTACAGCTTTCAAACAATTCGGGTAGATATGCTTTTGGTGCTTATGGTTTGGTATTTTATCAAAAACATGAAAAGTTTTCAGGAAGGTTAACAGGTTGGGGAGTTACTTTTCAGTGAGTTATTAGCTGAAAGGGATAGCAGAAGGCTAAAAAAAATTCAAGGACTTTTGTGTCTTGATTCTATAATTAATAAATAAGAATTTTTTCTTCATGGGAAAATCCTGTTAAAGTTGATGTGTTGTTTTCAGTATCCTCTTATGGCGTGCATATGGTAGTTGAAAGGTAGCTGTTCATTAGTAACTGGAAAGTGATTGGGTATAAAATGTGTTATATCATTTTGGCAGTACTAAAGTTGCTCATGAATTTGCCTAGTTTTTGTCTAAATTCTCCAGATATGTGGAAGTTTTTCGAAGTTCTGGTGATGAATTGGAGAAATCAAGAGAAGGCCACATTGCACCACCAACATCTTTGCGAAGTCTTGCTGCTGAACGCAGTTTCCCAGCACCGCGTTCTGAGCCTATACCTCTGCGCTTTGCAACAGCAAAGCTTGGTGGTATACGCCCATACCGGTATGTATATTTTTTTGTAAAATAAGTGGGAAGTGTATCAAGTTTGATATGGTATAGATGAAGCGAAATTATTTGAGACCGTCATCATCTTATGTGCTGGTTGTTGTTGGTTTCCAAGGCTTTCTATGGTCTATACTCCATTTAATATTATTATTGAAATATTATATTCATCAGGAGAGATTCATTTTATTGTTTCAGAAGAGAAGAGTATGGTGGCCCACTAAGAAATGTTAGCATTGGTCGGCCACGTGCTGTTCCCTACGATGTGCCGTATGGTCGTTATTCACGTTTTCAGGACTATAATTATGATGATGATTTTGATTGCGATGATCCAGCCAAAATTTACATGCGTGGTCAGTTGTTTAATACTTGAAGTGTCTCACTTTTTTTTTTAAAGAACTGTACAGTGTTTTTTTACTTAGAGAAAAATGTCGTATTTATTAAGTGTTATAACTTATTAAATTCTGTTCACTGTTAAGGTCTTCCATACAGTGCAAATGCTCTGGATATCGAAGATTTCTTTAAACCGCTGAATTGTGTCGAAATCCAGTTGGGATTCAATGAAGATCGTCGACCATCTGGTGATGCTTGTGTGATTTTTGGAACGGTAGCTGAAGCACGGGATGCTATGTCCAGAAACAAACAGTGCATCGGTAATCGGTAAGTTATAAATTATGTGGTTGGTTGAGGTTTTTTCGCAGGGTTGTAATACAGTCTTGCACATATGCGTATTTGTAAATATTCGTCATAATTTAAGTAAAGTTAAGATATATTAAGATACACATGTGTAATAAAATAGAAATTATCTAGAAATTCGATCATATGTATAGTTTCATCAATTTGCAGATATATCGAGTTGTTCACCGCCGCTGATGTACCAATTACTCAAAAATATGTTACATATCGAAGAATTGGTGGTACAGGCGACTATCCAGCGACAGTAAGTGGAGGTGGATCTCGCGGTCCAACAGCACTGAATCGTGTTAACTGCGGTGGATACGATGAATGGGCTGATGAAGTTGGAGGTGGACGTTATTCAGGTGTCCAAAGTAAACCAGTTTCGCTGAGTCGTATGGGATACACTACTAGTGATCCTGCTGAGGTTGGCGGTACTGACAGTTGGTCAGATGGTGATTCGGGTAGAAGTTGTAAGTTAATCAAAGTACATATAATATGGCAGTTATTTAAAAAAAAAAAAAGAAAAAAAAATTGCTGTTGACTTTTTCTTACAGTGCTTTTATGAGCTTCCTTCCGGAAGTGGAGGAAAGCACTGAAATTCCCTTATATATGATAGCTTTGGTTTGGTTTAGTCTTATAGAGGAATTCGTTCGTTCGATGGTGAAAATTTCTTTCAGATGCAACAGGATATAGTAGTGCTGCAGGAGGATACAATGCTAGTTACGCTACAGGAGGACAACAGGTTTATTTTTAGTCTAATCTGGGTTGATGATTTGGATCCTTACAGCTCTTTAAAATGTAAAACGAAATGTTTTCTCCGGAAAACTCTTGACAGATGTTTTTAAGATTGCACCAGTGGAAGAAAAGGAAATGTTTTTAGTGTTACTGTAACGTTAAAAATATATGAAATACGAAAAATTTTCAATTTTATAATATATAGACATATGTTCCACAAGGCTAATTTAAGACTAAACTGATCTTTCAGTATTATAATGATGAATATGAAGGAAAACAATCTTCATATGGCTATCAATGGAGCACTTCTAGTGGTTCGGTGAAAACAAGCTGGTAGATCTGCCCAGAAATAGCTGGAGTTTCCTTCATTTTCTCATAAGTCAGTGTTGAAATATCTCATTCATAAGGGTTTTTGTGGTAATGCCAACATCCAGTTTTGTTGACTCTTTGCAAGATTATTACTTTTTTATCTTTTCTTCCTTGTATTTTTTATCTTACTACTTTTTCTTTTTTGTTTTAAATTTTTAGTTTCTTCCTCTCAAAGAATAAGAGTATTGGAAATATCACTTTTTCAGCAGTACTTCCTGCTGTTCAAAATTTCAGTTTTGTAAAAATCATTAAAACAAATCGAGTTCTGGAACTCCATTTTTAGTGAATGAGGTTTTTTTCTATGTCGAAACAGTTTTGTTCGCAATTTTTAAGTGTTTTTTGTGTTTTTACTTCTTGCTTTATATTAGTGTTTTAAGATTTTTATCAGTTTCCACTTTATTGCATAACGTTTCACTTGAAATTTCAGTGAAAATTCTTTCTAAATTTCGTCAAAATGTGCAAGGACTTATTGGCGTTTCTTTAAATTGTATAGTATAACGTAGCATGACGCTTCTGATCTCGTCATTATTTTCGTAAAATATTTCTACACTGTTCACCATTATTTCTGAAATGACATGCTACAAGTTCGTAGAAACATGTTTTCTTTCTTTGAAAAAATGAGTTTCAATTTTTCGTGAAGTGGAATTATGTTTGTGAACACTAAATCTTACCGTTTGTCGTTATATTTTAAAGATTTGTCATAGTTGTCCTTTTGCCAAAGATAAAATGTTTTAAAATTTTGTACAATACATTCTTATCTTTAATTTACATCAGAAACATTGATATCTTCTCTTACATTCAACGCTTTTTCGGTTCCTGACAGCCTAATTGACTAAAGCAAATAGTGAAACTTTTGGTTTTTATAAGTTTTCTTCGGGAAAACAATACTTAATATTTTGATGCAGAAAACACGATCCGTTAACATTTGGCAGAATTCTCATAGCTTCTTTAAAAAAAAAAAATGATTTTACATAGACAGAAGGCGTCCTGAAAGTATCACTCCATGGAATGACTGAAAAGTTTATTTACATTTCTAATCTGCATAGCAGTAAAACATGCAAATAACTTCAAAGGTATTTTTTAGATGACAAAACTAATGCATAGACGTAATTTTTGTAGTTCTGCATGAATGGAGGTGGTGACTGTGTTGATTCAATGTTTGCTGATCAGCTCTACTGGAGCCATGTATTATACAAGAGGTGATTATTGTGTTTTGCGCTTATTTATTTTGAATATGAACTATTGCTAATGGTTATTTATTCGCTAATAAATGAATGAGTAGACTTTCCTGTTTTCATTATTTGATCATGAAAAAGCCTTTTAAATACTGATTAATTGTTTCTTGTAGTTTGTTGAAATATTGCTAATTATTTAGTATAATCTTACGTCGTAGGACGAATCCCGAGCCTTCAATGTACGCAGTATTCATTTTGTACGGAACGTGATCGTGATCGTTGGTTGGAGAAACGTCGGTCATATAAAATTTTGCTTAGATTGAAAAACGAAGTCTTCCAAGAAATGTATGCTAGTTTCGCATAACACACTGCTCAATTTTATTTTTTCTTTATTTTAGTTTTTTTTTTCGTTTTTTTTTTGCATATATTATGTTTCTGGTGTAATTTCTTTACTCACATAATTGATTCCTTGTTATTTCTAATATAATTTATATTTCAAAGTTGAGGAGTGATTAACTCTTTCAAAGAAATTACGAAACACAATAATCACTAGACTTATATAGGTAAAAAAACTGATAGATTAGTGATTGAAGTTGTAATAATCTAATTAGTTAAAAATCTATGGCCACCTATTAGAGAAATTATGTAATATGAAGTATTCACGATAGACTAACACATAATTGACAAATGCATTTTTTTTCAATAGCAATAATTTGTTTCGAAGATTCTGTAAGCAATAAATAAATAAATATTACAGATATAGTATCATCATTACACTGAATAATTAATTGTGATTTTACCAACTTATGTTTTATTCTTGTCTTTCCAACAAAAAAAAAAAAAAGAATTCTACAAATCCCTCTTTTTTCCACTAAATTGTAAAAAATTTCATCTCAACTATTTTGCAAATGATAATTTCATTCACCGATATTGTCTATTTTATTAATTAGAAAATTAATCAAATAATCAACTAATGTTGCCCATTTTGTTAATTAATTAGAACAATCAGGCGTAATTTAGCAGTAAATTGTCCGTATCAGCATTATCAGTGAATCGCTGGCGTAATTATTTTTGCCATGAATATCAAAGTGTTGCATTTTTGATGGAAAATGATAGTGAACGATGGCAAATAACCTGTCTTTGGAGTGGTAATGATATCAATGCAACCTGTGCACCAGCGCCACCAAATACTAAACCGATCAGTTATATTGAACGTCAAAAATGGCGACAGATGCTTAATGTTTGTAAATTTCGAAAAAAAAGTTAAATTTAAAAAAAAAGTGGAGGAACAACAGAAAAATGCCACAATGATATTAATGCTAATTAATTATTGTTGCATAATTTAATCAAACCAACCATTCATTTATAGAAATTTCGAACAAGTATAGGATGTACCTCAAGATCAATATGGGAAGCGGAAAAAGTAAAATTATTTTGCCTTTGTGTTTTTCTTATCCACTAATTTATTTAAATTTTGATGTAAAAAAAAATTAAATTATAATTTAATTAAAATCAGTAATCTAAAAAGCAAGTCTAGTGAGTAGGAAAAAAAATTTACGAGGAATATTTGATATTAGAAATACTATTAATAATAGTTGAATTAAAAATATTAATATTAGAAGGACATTCATGTTACAGGAAGACATTTCGTTACAAATTAAATCATCTTACTTTAGATGTTCAACGCCAAATACGAATTAAACAATTAACTTTAATAATAATAATGGTTATTAATAATTAATAGTATTAATATTAATAATAATAATAATAAATAATGTAACACATAATAAAAGAATACATATTAACGAGAACAACAGTTGAATAATAGATGATATGAATATCAGAACAATTTAAATATAAATAATCTTAAAATCCTATCAATTTGATCGGTTCTATTACTCATCTAGTAAATATAATTATATATATATATATATATATATATATATATACCATTATTATTAATGATCAATTAACCTATGGATAAAAATGATTGCATCATTTGATAATATATAACAGGCTCAGGAATTGTATATGTGTACGGAACGTTGTTTACATGGTGGAATTGGTTATATACCAATATTGTTTATCTCCATAACACTTGTGATATCAATCACTTTGTTATGTTTTCGGGGATAAGTTCGATTATTTTCAATAAAGAGAAATGATTCTAATGGAGTGTTTTTGTTCATGGATTCTTGACAATCTACGCTACTGTTAATTAATTCTTTGTTTTAGAAAGAATGACACTTTACGTGAACTGATGATTATTAAGTTTCGAATAATTCGTCTCATTGGTCTAATTTTGTTCTGTTTAGAGGAGAGAAGATGAATGTGAGGAAGTGGAAATGAGGAATGAATGAATGAAAAACTAAATTGTGAAAATGTCAAAAAATCTGCTCAATTCTTATTGAATTTGTAATTTTTTTTTTCCTTCGACAATACCATTAACGTCCTTTTTTAATTAATGAAATTGTTTTTCAAACGTATGCAGCATTATCAATAATTACAGCAACTTTTTTTGGAACCATTTAATAAAACAACGTAAAGAGCTTGGCAAGGTTATTTTGTAATTTTATTGAAATGCAAACAGTCGAACAATCTGTTTTAAATGTTTTCGTATTGTGTACGATATTTATCCAAGGTATATTGTACTTTTTATCCGCTTTTTTTCTTCACTTTTTTAAAAATTTTTTCTCGTTAAAGTGGAAATATAATACATGTGACCGACTGCTGCCTAACGAAATTCTACATGAGTTATTAGTCCTGCAATAAATATCACTATTTGCAGTTTTCTTTTGATTATTAGTATTACAAGCCTATGTTCGTACGCTATCACTGTTGTTGGATAAAAAGTTATAATTATGATGATATTAAATATGAGGAAATTTTAGGTGATGCAAATCGTGATATTTTATGCACAGATTCACTAACATGTAGTGAACATCACCGAATATTGTGGTTTCGAATGCGTAAACATGTGAAGAATATTTTAAATTTTATGAACTATAATGGATATGAATATCAAAAACGACGGTTACAATATGATGATCCGTCTATATATTCACTAAAAATGCGTTATATGTTATGTAGAGAAGTTCAAAGCGTAGGTTTTATGATTGATTCACAAAGTGATCAATGGCCAATAAGATGTTTATGGAATGGTAATGCTATGAATGGAACATGTGCCCCAGGGCCACCAAGTAATTTATCAGTTTTTTACATTACACCAAAGGAATGGCAACAAAAAGTTAAGGTATGTGTGATGAATTAGTCTCATTAATTAAATTTTATTCATTTAAGAATCTCCTGTTTTCTTCACCCCCACTCTCTCTGCGACAGAGTAATTTTTTTTTCCTTTGTATAATTTGTTGAATAAATGATTAATCACTATTGTAATATTGTAGTAAACAATTTTTAATCTTACTAGCAAAGCCTTTATAAATAGAATTTTTTTCTCCTTTTTAAAGCTAATTCATGCTACTATTTAGGAATTTCGTATCAAAATTGGTTGTAGTGGTAAGGATATTGAAAATGCAAACAAGGTATGCCGTTATGATATTGTTCTGAGAATGAAAAATTAAAATTCAATCATTTACCAAAATAAAAACCAATATTTTAATGTGGAATAAAAATGAATTTTATTTTAACAAAAATTTGGTAAGAATTAAAAGAAAAAAAGAGATGATGAAGCTATGTGAGCGGTGTTACAAAATTTTCTCCAACTGCAAGCATAATCTTATAATACCATATGATTTTCTAAAATTTCAACTATCTAAAAACTTTAAAGTTTAAAAAATATAGTTGGATGAATTATACGTATGTAAGGAACGCTGTATCCAAGCGGGAATCGGTTATGTGTCATCGCTGTTCATTATGACAACACTGCTGGTCTCCTTAACCCTAGTGCTAATGACATGAAAACAAAATGGACATGAACTTTGGAAAATGAAATTAACACGTAGTGTCACGAAAGTAATTAATGAAGTGATTGATAACATCAAATTGAATAAAGCATTTTCAGAGAATTTCCTATATTATGATGTTTTATTTTATTACTGCAGATATCTTTTGCTAAATTTTAAGCAGTATAAATTGACTACAAAAATTTTGTATTCCTTAGGATAAATACTTTTTTGCTCTTCTTCCAGTGATAAAAACGAAGCAACAAGAGAACTGAAATAGCATGAAACCTATCTAGTCTGTGTAATGAAAGCGAATATGAAATTTATATTAACATAAAAATTGTTTGAGGGATATTCAACTAAACCGTACATTTCCTACAAAATCCAATTAAAAAAGGAACGATGCGAGTAAAACTACAATTTTGTCAAGAGTTCTTGGATTTTTCTCTGAAAAAAAAATTTTACTTGTTCACTGATTTTTTTAGCAACAACTAACAAAACAAAGTGATTATATCTTCTTCTCTACAGATGTTTAAAATAATAGTATACATATGCTATGAATGATAAATTTATGCTATATTTTATGAATTGGTCTTTTTGTTCTGAATAGCAACAAATTTCGATATCAAAGTAGTGGACAAATTCTGACGATAATCTTCCATTTCATCAACTTTCTACAAAGCGAAATTTCCTTTTAATTGAATAATTTCAAACATTTAAAATCCTTCTGATGCTACCATTCCGCATGTTATCCTCTGTTTTGATAATTAAAATACTTGCTAATAACTGATGAACGACTAATAGTGCTTGAGGGATACGAAAAAACTCAATTATCCAATGTTTTACTCCAATTATATTCTAAAAATTTCAAGGAAATTAGGGGAGGGACATTAAATTCTCGCTCATCTGGAAAAGCATATGAACATCCTTAAAGAAAAATTTATTACACTGCGAAAAACTGACCTCTGCAAGTAGCTCTAGCTTCCTTTCCATACCAGCGACAATATTTTCACTTTTGATTGCATTGTCATAATAAATATTTCGCTCCATTAAAAGAGCACTCACAACATCATACGTCCCAGCTATATTTGGTTTTAGTGTCATTGTGCAGAATTCAAACTAGAAATAAAGTCATCAGAAAATGCTCTGAACTAAATTTGTCCTACTATCCAGTAATCTTATTTCATATCGTTACTTTCATTAAGCGTAAAAACAACTTCCAGTACTGTAAATTGCATATTCTCTGGTGGGACTGAAACTTATCCTCCTCAATTACACAACAGAATATCAAAATCGAACATACGATAAGCTCCAGAATGTTCCCTACCAGTTAAGTGTAAAAAATAGGGAAATGATTCGAAGGATTATATCCGCAATATTGAAAAAAGCAGACAACCGCGAAAATAGTTATTAGAAGTGAAATCTTGCACAAAAAAACCAAAAGTTAGCTTGCCAATTAAACATTTACCGTAAGGCCACTTTCATCCGGTCGAATCCATTTCATCTGTAAACATAACAAATACAATGTATGTATGAAATGAGGAAAAATTAAATTAACAGTTAAAAAAAAAGAATAAAACAGACTATAGATGTATTCTATTTTTCTATGTTACAGCACCTTATTCTTCTGCTTTGCCGATGAATTTCAAGACTTTTTTTTGTACTATTTTAGTTCAGCCATCGAGTGGATTACTCTGCTGTACGACATTGTAGATTATCTGAAACTCATGTTGTCTCACTAATTCCTAGCTTCTAAATTCTAATACTGCAATCAAATCAAATAATAACAGAAGACCTTTCAGCATTAAGAATCTCCTCGGAATGACTTAATGATGGAAATGAAATACATGAAAGAAAGTTCACAACTTTGATTTTAATCTAAATTATGAAATATCTTCCTGGCTTATTCTCCATTTTTTCAAGTTATTCATAAATCGGCTTCACTATAAGTAAAAAAGTGAAATAATAATAAGACCGCATTTATACCTGAATACATTCTGAACGCTCCATTCGCAACGTATTATTCATATTAGCAAGTTCTGCGATAAAGTCTTCATCCGTACTGAATTCACTTTCTTCACGTAATGCCAACCAACTATCCCGGTCATCTGCATAAAACAAAGTACGGCGAAAAATTGAGTATTATTTTACAAATTACAAAGAAACTGCATGTTCATTCTATTTTGAACAAGTAATTTAGACCGAAATTCGAGCAAAATACGTCTTTTCCAGCTTATAAATCAAATTTAGTTTTAAGCAAAAATTTATTTACAATTATTCCAACGTTTTAACTTGTGTGAGTTTCACTTATTTAACTATTGCAATTCGCTTAAAATACGATAAAATTGAAAATCGGATAAATCTTCTGGAATATATTTTAATTTAATTTGAGCAGTTGTACTTTTTACTTTGCACTGTTAAGTATGAATTCAAATAAATCGCAATTTTGTGAAACTCATCAATATATATAAACTGCAGTTTTACAAAACTAGTTAATGCATTGTAACCATAATAGAAAATACGCACAAGATGCAGTATACGACATGATAACAGGATCGTTGATAATAGCAACCACCATATATTCATCACTACCACTATTTTTACCAATGAATAAAATGGCTGATAACTGCTGCTCATCGTTTAATTTACCCTTACGAGCTACTTTCAATTCCAACATCCACGCAATTATACTAAAATAAGTTCGGGAACTTACCAATTTTTTCAAATTTACAAAATATAGTCCCACCATTCCAGACTTATTTATATGTTGGGAATTAGGAATCAAGTGAAATTACGGACGTGAAATACGTCAAACTAGAATTCACGAGGTAAACAATAGTAGGACTTCGAAAGAAAACACTGCCGACGTCGCCACCTTAACATCAAAGCGACTTTTCATTCATTATCAATCGATCCCGCAAATCACTTCTTACGTGGCCATATTGTTAAATCCCAACGTGCACCATAACGTGCGTCAGTTGCACTTGTTTTTGACGCTTTTTTACGTGTATGAAAGTTAGTTGTGAAGTGTTGGGTGCGTATAACTTGTGTAATGCAACATATGTCATACGTGTTCGACGTAAGTGAACTTGTTGATGTTTGAAATCTTGCTTTTTTCTGAAAATTTGGAGCTAATCGGATATTAAAATTTGAAATTGTTCAAAAATTTTGCATTTTATTGATTTTGAAAATTCACTTCTTTTTTTTGCATAAAAAATAAGTATAAAATGTGCGAAAGGAATGATATATTAGTTTATTTGTATACAATTTATCTCTGCATAGAGCTATAAATCGCTGTATCCCATTTCAAACAAATTTGAACTACATCTTATCACATTATTATTATTAATATTATTACTATCCTCACTGTCATTATTATCACTATTTGTTAATTGGTGTAACAGACGAAAAGACAGGAAGTATTGTTTCCGATGAAGCCGATAGAGGTTTTCATTTTTATTTCTTTCAGATTTGCCGTGCTGCCCTGTATGTTAGGTATTTTACTTACCCTGCGGGTTAAGAAGCGGGCAGAATTGTGACTGAATTATGATTGCGGGAGTTTTTCATTTATTTGCTTGCAATTTATTCGCAATTAATATAATGTTTGTAACCTTGACTTACAACACTTTTCAATCTCAAATTCGATTAATTCTATTAAAGTGATAAAAACAATGACTTTCCTTGAGAATTCATTGGAAAATTTAAGAATATACATTTCGTTTCTGTCTACTACAAAAATACGGAATTGGAAATTTTTTATTTTCTAAATCAATCGGGATAAGAATGTATTATAAATTGAACGGTAGAGATTATTAAAAAATAATTGTATTCAAGTGGGAAACAGTTGAATAAAACATAACATGGAATTGTTTAAAGCGTATTAATGTAGGTGTAAGATAATTTGAGAGAGAAAATTGCTTCTCTACAACGATAAGTAAAAAATTCTCATGAGTACGGTAGAGAAAGGCAAGATACTGTAGGAATACCGTAATAGTGCTCGCTCGTACAATATTTTTCTGGATTGTATGAAGTGTACGAAATATTTTTGTTGTATAAGAAAAATCGTGCACAAAGTGAAAAAAAAAAAAAGAAATTTTGAATGAAGACAACAAAATGGTGCGACAAATTGAGGTTTCGCAAACTGATAATGCTGAAGCACTATCAAGAGAGCATCAAGCACCCACGCAAAGATCATCAGGAAGTCGTGATTCTGATAATGATGATTCGGATAATGGAAGGCAGTTTCAAACATCATCAGATATTACCGATTCAGCAAGTTCAGATGATGATGATGATGATGATGATGATGATGGTTCTGATCACGAATTACCACCACCTGTAATTTTCAGTCATCCACTGGTGGATGATTTATTAGATCGATTTATGCGAGCTCAATTACAACCTGATATTAATATTAACAATAATAAGAGCAACAATAACAATAGCATCAACAGCAATGATAGCAGCAATATTTTGGCTGGAAAAAAGTTAGACTTTAAGTTTATTATTGGTCAGTTTCGATGGTTAAATGTATAATTTGACTGATTTTAATTACTGGAAGTTTACGAGCATATATTTGTTTATTTCGAATTTACTTCAAATGAAGTTTTTTTTTTTTTTTTTTTTTTCAAGAAAACTGCAGCTGATAACGTAAAAAGAAGTGATAATTTTAGGATGTGGAAGAAAAAATTGATTAATATTTTATTCTTTTTGTAGAATGAATTTTTCCTTTCTTTAAGCAAAAAGAAAGATTTTGAAATCCATGTAATAACTATGAAAAAGACTTTTTATGAAGATGATATTCAAAATATTCCTTTTATCCATTACCAACAAATTAATAATTATCAGGAGGAATGTTTCTTTTTTTTGTCTAATTACTAATACTTTGAAATGATAATGATAAGGAAACAATTATAGGGAATCACTAGAACCGGCACCAATTCATGTTGTTGATTTAAAATTTGATGAACTTCGACAATTATGTGATCTTGCTATGAATTCATTTTCTAAACAGAAATCGTTGCTACGTATCGGAAAGTAAATCATCAAGTTTTTGTTTCTTTATTGTTATTATTATTATTATACTATTATTATTATATTATTATTATTAATTATTATTGTTATTATCATTATTATTATAGGTTGTTACTGTTATATTTATTGTTGTTTTTGCAACTTAACTATTAAATAAATAATTTCTCTTTTTTTTTTTTGCAGTGAAATGCTTCCAATAACGATTTGTGCCGATATCCATGGACAATTTCGAGATATTCGTTGTATTTTAAGTACATGTGGCAATCCTTCATCGCAGACATATCTTTTTCTTGGTGATTATGTTGATCGTGGAGCACAGGTATCAGTAATTCATTAATATAGTTATCGTTGAATTATCACTAATTAACAGTTGTCGTTAAGATCGTTATAATTAAATGATAGTTACGTGTCAAATCCTATGAAATTCTTCGTTATTTTTGCTACTTTCATGAATACTAGCATCTTGGAATGTTTATCTGATAATTTCTAATTTCATCAACCTTTTTTTTGTAATCATTGATAAAAAACAGTGACTTTATTATCTCTCATTTAATTTAATTATTTCTTGAACATTGCAATAAATTTAGCTTACATTTTTCTAGCAATTAATTCTTTTGTTTCGAAATTTACAAAATTTAAATTAAAAAGTGTAAAATTAACTTTTCCTGATAATATTAAAAATTAGCTAATTAATTAACTAATTTTAGGGAATTGAAACAATAACAATGTTAATGTGTTTTAAAATAAAATATCCAACACGTGTGTACATGTTGCGTGGAAATCATGAAGATGCTAATACAACATTAATTTACGGTTTCTATGATGAATGTGTTGCTCGATTTCCGAAGGATGAAGGTGAACTGGTAAATAACTTGATGCATGTGTGTGTGTGGTGTGTGTTTTTAAATCTTATCGGTTGATAATATTGCATATGGAAATGATAGAAGTAATTATGATATGGATATAGTCATTCTGATTTTTCTAACAGGAAAATTGACAGTTTCATATAAATTTTCTAATTTCTTCTTTTTTTATTAAAATGTTTTTCTCTTCATCGTCATATCTTATGTTATTACTCTTTGACAATATAACAGGCTTGTGTATGAATAATAAGTTGATAATACTTTTTAATTATATCAATTATCATGATATTATTTATCTGTAATATTTACAAGAGTATTTTAGTTATGGCATATATTTATGATGGTATTTAATATGATGCCACTATCTGCTATTGTTGGTAATCGAATATTATGCATGCATGGTGGCTTATCACCACATCTAAATGATATTACAATGCTTGAAAATGTGCCAAAATTTTCCTCACATTTAATTGCAAATTTAGAAACTAAAATTCAGAAAAAATACATTAGAATAGTATAAAGATAAAATGAAAAATAGTATATATTAGTATATAGAACATTGCATATATTTGTGAAATTTTATTTTGAAATAAACATATTTCAAAAAAAAAAATTTTCAGCTTCCTCGGCCTAGTATAGTACCACCATATGGATTAATGTGCGATATATTGTGGTCTGATCCAGATGATCGTTATCCAGGATGGGCACTTAGCGCACGTGGTATATCATTTACATTTAGTAGTAAGATAATCAAGGAGTTTTGTGAAACAAATAAGATTGATCTAATTGTTCGTGGACATCAACTTACAGCAGATGTTAGTTGAATTTGCCTATTTCTTTTACTTAATACTAAATTTTTGTTACTAATTTTCACTACAAGGAATATTTGCAATCAATCAAATTTTAATATTAATTGAAAAAAGAAAAGTTTTGATTTTAGAAAAGAAATTATTATTAATTAATTCTATCTATAATAATAGCTTATTTCCTGTAAACCTTTAAATAATTACCATCATCCTGCAGATGTTTAAAGGAGGATACAAATATTTTGCTGGTGGACGTTTGATAACAATATTCTCAGCTCCAAATTATTTAAATATGAGGAATGATTCATGCGTTTTGCATATTTCACGAAAGGTTTAAAGTTACTAATATTTTTGTGAAAATTTTGCTTTCATAAATTTCAAAAAAAAAATGGCTTCCATAAAAATATACAGAAATAATAGAGAAGTTTCCCCTCCATCTATCTGCTCATTTATTCCATCATTCTAGCTAAAATATTGAGTATAATTATCACCCTTCGTATGCATTTATGTTGCTCCATCATAAATAATATCCATCCGCCTGATATTTCGTCAAGAAAAGGAAAAAAAAAGTAGAGGAACCAATATTATATGAATTGTTCTGAATTTGACTAAAATTTCTTTCTAATATTTAAATTACCCACTGCGAAATAGTTCGTTTACATTCCAGTTTAAATGTCATTTTACGGTATTTCGACCAATATTTGCTGGCACCCGCGAAGTGCAAAACGGAAAAGATGAAGCACAGCATGCAGCACCAATAGATGGATGCTGATGTGCTATCATTATCAATCATTATATGTTACCATCCAAAATATTCCATATATATTTAATTAAAATTCCACGTTTCCTCATGTCCCTTATCATTACATTGCTTAATGGAAGCAACCATTTCATATGATGCGAATCAGTGATCACACTTATCATCCATGAATGAGCCCACTAATACAAGAACAAAAGCGAGATATATATCTGTCTTGCAGTTCAGTTTCTCAGTTAGTGCATAAAAAATTTCGAACTGAAATGTCCTAATCATTAATTTAGCATACTCCTACAGATGTCAACAGATAGGCACACGAAAAACTAAGATAAATTTTATGAAGATGTTTTTTCTCATATTTATAATACGAGACGCATATACAATGAACAGTCAAAGAAGCCTTTAGATACGAAAATATATATCCATGAAAATCAAATGTCGGTAGAGGAAAACAAATACAACCAATGAAATTGCACCATATAAAACAAAGTGCTCCTAGTTAAGAAATCTTGCTAAGAAATTAAACTCGATGCTGTTTGAAACTCCACTGCTTTTGTGACATCTATTCCAGAGTCACCGGGATGAATTTCGTACTTTTTGTTTTCCTTTGTCATTTTTTTGATTTCAAATATCTAAAAATAAACCCCAATAAAACATTTTAAACTTAATTTTAAAAAAGTTTTCTACACTAACAATATGTTTTTGCATGTCGTTTTAATCGAACAATACGATCTTTTCATAATATAAAATCCAAAGCTCCATCACACAATTCTATTTCTCCATTCCTAATAAATAATAGTTTTGCATTTTTTTTATTTTTCTGTTTTTTCTTTTTAAAGTGAAAAATATTTGAAAATATTAAAGAAGAAAAAACCTTCTGCGAGGCTTTATGCTGGTAAGTGAAATTATTTTTGGAACTTTTATAAATATCATATTCGATGTTGCAAGATGCCTTTTCAATATCAGCATCCCGTTGTTCGGCATATAAATTCGCTAACAAAGCTGTATAAATTCCCATACGCACTGTTTCACGCCGCTAAAAATTATGAATAAAACACTAATAGGAAAAACAAGGAATCAATTTAACAAGCTAAAATTCCATCAAAATCCACTTACCGCCGCAACAAAATAAAGCAGTAAGTAGCACATATATACATTTTTACTTCCCACATGAAATCCCAACAAAAATAATTTTATATTTCTTATGCAATCCTGTTCTTTCCGATTCTATCTATACAAACAAATAAAAGTGACTGAAAATTTTCAGATTTCAGTTTTCTTTGCTATAAAATAGCGACAAAATAAGAATGTTCGAAACAAAATTTAAATCTCGGAATCATCCAAAGAGATAAAAGGATTTCTTTACATATTTAAAGATTTAGATTTTCTTATTTTTTTATGCATTCTTTCCCCTGATAGCAAAGCTCCTCATTTACGATGTTTGTTAATCAACAATGTAATGCAAAAAAAAACAGTGAACAATAAGTACGTCGGCTGTGAGATTGGCGACACTTTTTGCTGCTGGCTCGGTAATCAGCAAATTTGTAGGAACTGAAATTAAAAAAAAAAAAAATGAAATGAAAGTGGGAAATACTTGAACAAATTTATAAAAGAAAACTACTAAGTTAAAAACTGCTAACTGATTACAAACAACTGCTGCTAAAGCTTACCTTTCTGAACTGTGTTACTATTCACTGTCAAATTTGCCTCAGTAGCCTGTAAAATATTTGAATTATGAGAGATTATATTAAGAATATAAGCAGATAAGGATGTGAAATAGCATAAAATGGAAGAGTCTAATTAAAGCAATGAATATACGAAGTAATTTCGAAACAAATAAACCAAACGTTTTGAAATGCCGTTGAAACCTTTCTACGTCTTGCAAATTCTCGTTGAACAGTTTCCGTACGACACTGTTTTTCCTTATCCTCCGAATTAGTTCCATCACCACATTCGTTTACATTCCATTCCCTTGAATAAAACAAGTTATTGTCAGTAATAACAAATTAGACAACATAATTAGAAAAAAGTAGGGGAAAACTGTTGAGTTCTTGATATGAAGAAAACATTTCTATGTATCAAGACTAACTTAACTCCTGCTCGACCACCTTCATATAGGAAATCTTCGCCATCGTCAAAACGACGTTTTCGAGATCGTGAACTGCCGATATCCTTCCAAGCTTCTGCATTGAAACGTGATAACATTTCGTCACAAGCCTGGAAAGTAAAATAAAAACAACACAATCAAACTCGTTGACTGTTTCGGAAAAAGACTGTAACCTTTGGATTTTTGCAATAATCACAGCTCTTCGCACATGGTCGCAAGTCGTCATCACCAAAATAACGGCCAAAAGCTACATGTCTACACCTGAATACAGAAAATTCTTAGCAAAATATGAAATTAACAATTCAGAACAAATAATGCAATATTTGGGTTTTTGATTTACTACTATTTCAACTCGAAATTCGCAATTCAAATTTAAATTTAAAACACAGTAAAGTTAGGATTAAACGCACTGGAGCTTTTCACAATATTCCACCATTTTTTCGAAACCATGCTGGATTGCTTTCACTTGCTCACTGATTATTTTCTGATCTACTTTCTTAGCCTGAAATAGCTATTTTTAGTTTTTTCAATGCATCACACGGTTTGTTCAATTACTTCACCGACCTATAACACGTTTAAAACCCTTACCTTTGTTTTGAAAATGTCTTGGTTAACTAAAAAATTAAGTAATTGCCGATCATCCCTGCTGTAATATATACGGCAATAACTCCTTTTACCATCACGGCCAGCACGACCTGATTCTTGATAATATGCGGCTAGATTCTGTGAACATGTCCAGTGAACAACCGATCTAAAGATTAAACCTCGAAAATTTAAAGGAAAAAAATTCCACATTTTAAATGAAACGTAAATCACCTTATTCTAAACATTCAATCAATGTAATAAAAATACCTAACATCTGCCTTATCGATACCCATTCCAAATGAGATGGTAGCTGCAATAACAGGGACGACATTTCTCATCCACTTGTCTTGGATATCGTCGCGCAACTTAATTAACAAATTAATGCAGAGGAAAAGGGATGAAAAAAGCAGTAAAGATAACTTATATATTGAAAATGATCAAATTTCTGAAAAATCTGAGTGCAGAAACACCCAAAACTTTCCACCCTAAGATCACATAATAATTTAATTTATAGCCAACATTAATTTCATAAAAAATAAACCTTATTTCCTAACCCAGCGTGATAAGCATACGCAGGAATACCTTCTTCCGTTAAACGAGTCGCCATTCGTTCGCATTCCTCTCGTGTACGACAGTATACAATACCACTACCATTAAACTAAACGGTTCTTGTAAAAATAATTACCGAAGCAAAGTTCAGAGGCATCTCTGCTTTCCAGAATTCAAATAAATGTCGAAAGTGTGAGGGAGTAGAAAATCTTTAATTTTTGGCAAGAAAAAAAAAAAACCAAAGCAACAGTTTTAAAACTGAGAAAAAAGATAAATAGAATCTTACTGATTTAGCGCATGACTCTCCCGATTTTGATGTATTTAGATCTTCTGATGATTTCAGTTTCAATTTATCATAGATGTTAGCCGCTAATTTCAGCTTACCAGAAGATTTTGATGCAGGTGTGGGCTTCTGAGTATAACCCAATGCCTTCATCATAAATAGAGCCAAATGTCGCTAAAAAAGACCTCGAGTAATCCACCGCATATGGAAAAAAATAAACTACTCATGAGGATATGCCGAATTTTATTTTATAAGGAACTCCTAAAACTCATATTAATCCAAAGCTAAAAAGGGTTTATGAAATGCATCAATTCATTAAAAAAGAGTACCTCAGGTGCTGAAGGTATTAGATCCTTCATAATAACATCGTAATACAAATTGTCGCGGAATGTCGACGCCTTGAACATTTTCACGTTGTCCAGTCTCAACTGCTTCACGATATCATCCTGCGCATTTCTGTTGGCTGTAGCTGTTAGTGCGACCCAAGAGATCTAAAATGTCATTAGTTTTAATAAAACTGTTGAGTGGTTAAAAAATGAGTTTAAGAATTTGAAAACAGCTCAGAAATTGGGACTTCGTACTTTATAATTAAGAAAACATTGCAAAAAGCAGAATGATTACCTCTGGTGCGAGTTGTCGTAAATTCCTAAGTTTCAAATAATCTGGACGAAAATCATGACCCCAATGTGTTACGCAATGCGCTTCATCAACAACAAAATAATTCAGTAAGTTTCTTTTGAACAAACTTGTAATCATTCGCTGAATGTTTGGAGTAGCAGCAGATTCTGGAGTTATATATAGCAATTGCATTTCAGGTCTCTTTGATCGCAAGTCCTAAAAATTGTATTTAATAAAGTTCATAATTATTTCGAAACTGGAAAGCTTCAAATACAAAAATCAAACATGAAACACCTTTTTTCAGCAAATTATCGGTCAAAAATCAATCGTTTGCATTTCTCAACTAACTGAGTATGATAAAATGCGTAAGATGCCCACCTCAACAATTCGTTTTCTGTCTTCTGAACCAGTTTTCGAATTCAATGAATCACATTTAATCCCACGAGCTTTACAAGCAAGTACTTGATCTTGAATCAAAGCTATCAATGGCGAAAACACGATTGTTACACCCGGGTGATACAATAGCGCTGGTAACTGAAGTTATCGTTTTATGGCCGAGTAATTTTGGATTATAAGCATTAGATTTAAGTTATTATTTTTTAAAATCATTACAATGAAACACGACTGAAACAATAATATCTTAAATAGCAATGCAAGCATGACTAGACCTGATAACATAATGATTTTCCAGCACCTGTCGGTAGCGATACGAAAACATCAAATTTCTCTGAAAAATTACTTTTGTGATTTAGCTTTTCATAATTAAAAACTTATTTCAAAAAAAAAACTGTCATTAAACAACTGGCTCTTAAAAATGAACTCAACTAGTTATATCTCTTATTCATAAAATAAATTAGTGAAAAATGAAATTTATTCACTTTTTGCTATGGTATAAATTGCTTGCTTTTGAATTGCAGTTTTATACTTTTTGTGTCCGAAAACGGTACTCAAGAGATAATCCGCTTTTTCCTTAATCTCTGTGCTATTCAGACGTTCTGAAGTAGGTGCTCCTACAACACTTGAATTTTTTCTTAACGTATTTTCCTCGGTAACGACTACAACCGGCAATTTATGAGGCTGACCTGAAAAACAATTATAACTTTTGAAATGAGTAAAAAAATCAAAGAAAGAAAATATTGTAATTTTCCTTTTTTGCTTTTCTATGTGAAAAAGAAATCGCAATCATTATACTATACGGTTTGAGAAGCATAAAAATTTTAAGTTGGCTTTAAATCACGTGCGTATAATCATATTCAGATCATGGCAAAAACAATTACCTGATGAGGCTGGTTGATTTGTTCCTCGTTTTTGTGGTGATTTTTTGATAGAATTCTTTGTTTTTCGCAGAGGAGGATGCATAAGGAAACTCCATTTCTCACTCTGACTTTGCAGTACTTCTGGTGGCTTGAAATCATCCTTATCATCCAGTGTTATGGTTTCTAAAATATGACTATCGAAATTGTCGTTATCATACATCTAAATGTAAGTTGTAAAAAGACCAGAATAAATAAAACTGAAATAAATATAGAAAAAAGAAAAAAAAGTGTAAATAAGTTCGAATTATAAAAAAAAAAAAGAAGGAAAACTCAAAAGATTTGAAATGAGAAAAAGAGAGATGGAAACTTTATTTTCATTAAGCGATCATATTCTTCCCAATCCTTTATCCTATTTTTTTTAACCAATACCATTCCTCCCTCTTTACTGTTATTAAAAAATAGCAACCAATATTTCTTTTTATTCTATTTCACACAAAAGGATGCTTCCATTCTTTTTTATAAGAAAATTTCGTACCATTGGATGTTTTCAGTAAAGTTGAACAGACATAACAGAAGTGAACCTTAGTCCTATCATCATTTCTTTTCCTACCCTTCTATGTGATCCTGCGTAAAAATTTCGGGAATATATGCACCATGCATTCAAGTAAATGTTTTAACTTCAAATGTATTTGGAAAATTTTAAGTATTGGATAGTAAAGAAAACACCCTTATTATTCCATATCACATACCCCAAAAAAATTAAAGTTAATTTTTATATTACAATAACAAAAGAAAAATATATATATACATATATTTAGAAATGTACCACTTTTGGTAGACGTCATGTTGTCTTTCATACGATGACTCTACGTATTTCTGAATGCATAACCATTAAACACAAAAATTACTGGTTCTGTTGACAAGATTTTACCAAAACTCTTTACTGCTGAAATTAGCAATTACTAATTTCATCACGACTAATAACCACTCTGATTAGTCTTACCTAAAGTCTAAATATAAATGTATAATACAACTTGTATTTTAATACATTTTCTTTTGATTATAACATCGACCAGGAATTTTGTTTGTTACCTAAACACTTCCGCACTGCTGGATATATAAAGCATTACTCCACCGAAAAAATCGTTAAAATGTATAAGACATATAAGAAATCAACGTCACAACTGATGTTTTATATGCATTGGCATCATTAACGAAGCTAGAAATATATTTAAGAGATATTTTTTGACAGCTAATTCTGACAACAAACGATAGATCACCATAGGAATGAAATTTATTTCCAATTCCTTTCTTTTACAAACTGCAGAAAATCAACAACAAATGAATCAGATCAGCAATATTTATAACAAACAGATAGTATAGTTCTCATTTCGCGAGAACTCAAGTTTTGGAACATTCCAGAAAATTATGTCACAGAAATAATAACGTTATTATTCAATAAATATAAAAAAAAACAATTAGATTGGTGGGACACAGAATTACGATGAAAATAGTTTCAACTATCTAAGCCGGCAATAAATTAGAGGAACATCTCGTAAACTATTCCAGTCAAAACATAAACTGATATAAACCAAAACTTTCCAATCACTTATATCATCCTTGATAATTTAGTATTAACAAACTGGACATGAGTTAAGAACATAAATGATGAGCTAACTTTCTTCTTGTTGCCGAAGATAGAGCTCACAGTGCAAAATACAAAGTAAAGCTATCACTAAAATACAACAACTAATCTAAAACTTATTAGTTAAGAAAACTTTTCCTTTGCAGCTGCAGATTTTTTCTTGAATTTCGCAATGACTCGTCGAACAATAAGATCATAAATAAATAACAAAATTCGTCGAAGTGGTGGAAGTGGTGCTAAATCTTTATCTTCTTCCGAGAGGGGTATCATCCTGAAAACAAACTCCTAGTTTCACATGTGCAAATATTACAGAGATAAAGTTTGATAGAATTAGAATACAAAGACAAGGACGACTAACATTTTTGTTGTCAAAGTATGTACCGGTCCAAAAAGCATAGCAATCGCTGTGCAAACAAGGCAGATCACATTGAATGGCATACTAAAATCTGGTACCGGCAATAAAATAAGCAGGATTTCACCATGCATTCTTATTAAGCGCGAGCTTCTTGCACCGAGCATCCTACAAAAATTTAATATAATATATATATATATATAGAATATATATAATAGAGATAAAGTTTGATAGAATTAGAATACAAAGACAAGGACGACTAACATTTTTGTTGTCAAAGTATGTACCGGTCCAAAAAGCATAACAAACAAGGCTATATATATATATATAGCCTTGTTTGTATATATATACTATAGAGATGCTATATATATATACAAACATATAATGTATAATATATATATATATATATAGCCTTGTTTGTATATATATATATTATAGAGATGCAAATATATATATATACTTGCATGATGTCATTACAGCTTGGACCTAATACTTACTCATCATAGACAGTAGTAAGTGAATCTCCAAGGACAGTTCGATTTTTGTGCCATAAATCAGCGGTGGCATTAAATGCTATGACAGGTGCTGGGATATAGAAGCCATGATTAGCATCTGGCGGGTATTCATTTACTCTAAAAAAACAGTTTGATTTTCTACTGCACTGACAAAGTATAAATAATATAACCATTTCGAAAAGTGCATAAGCAATAAACTAGTTCAATTTTATTCGTTGTATTCATTCTTGCAGAAAAAATTATCTACTAAATATATGCCACATTATTGGAAGAATGGAGATCAGTAACTCATTCCAATGCTTTTATTAAATAAAATTATGATGAGAAAAATAACTTCATTTTATAACTCCGAGAACGATAAGAATTAGCTTAACTAAGATGCTGCATTGGTCACAAATACGTCAAGAAAAGATATAATGCATACATCTTTTTCTAAACAAAAATTTTTCCAAGACCAAAAACTTCAGTTTTTTCATTACTTGAATAAATACAATGAACAAACCTCAAAAAAGCTTTGTCAAATTCTAGAGATAATTTGCAAAAAGAAGTTTCCGGAAGAATTACATCCCATTCCAGTAGAAAGGGTCGTACGCGATCTTTTGCTGGCACAAAGACCTTCTTGCTTACTTTTCCGTCCAGAAATTGTCCCTTGAAAGTACTAGAACTTGAAAAATTTGCAGAACATAAATTACATGAACTATATACCGACTACTGCCCAAATTTTATACGGCTATTTTCAAAAATTCAAGATGTTTACTGAAGTTGCCATCGTTCGTATCCAAAAAGCTTTTATTCCGCGCTATCACTGATTAGCATTTAATATTTATTAAAAAGTTCCTCACATTAACTTAATGTGGAAATCTGTTGATTTGTCACCTGCTTAACATCTTGAGGACGACAAGTAAAACGGATTGTGTGATAATATATTCTTATGAACCATGGTACTACGTGAGTATAGATAACACGCTGTGGTACATACTGCCCATTTCTCAAAATACTAATTAAGCATCCAGATTGCTGGTCGGTACCCGTTACATAATTTCGAATTCTGAAAAGAAAAAACAGTTTATTTTCAAGAAAAAAGTATGGAATATTCAATTTATATGAAAAAGAATTCTCCACATATGGAATGAACAAAAAATGGTGGACTTGCAAGGACTTAAATAGTGTTCTAAAAACTCATTAGGTAGGAAGTTTCATAACCACATCGCAAAAAGCTTGAAACTGTCAACGAGAAACAACATAAACAGAAGGAAAGAAAAAGTTTTCTTTTTAAGATTAAACACGAACGTAACCAAAGTGGGACTATTATCCACTGGTAATTTTAAGTGATTTTCATATTTTGCACTGATATCAATCGGAAATGCATCACGTGGATAAGCGGAAATATTGTATAATGAGTAAATCCGATTGCCTACTTTTCGCAATTGGTTATCTTCAGTTACAACCTAAAGGAAGGTAATGAATATGAGTATTCAAATAAATCAACACACAGTATTACGATTCACTACATAAGTAAAAATTGGTTTACTGAATAATGACAATCTAAAGTGATATTAAGTTACCTTCCGATCTTTTTCGAATAAAATAATGTCTCTGTCTGCTATTACACATTTCTGATCAAGCCGCCTTCCAAATATATACCGGAAACTCCAATCTAAAAAACATCACAAATGATACTATATGTAATGAATCCCGAAGGTTTAAAGAAGCTTAAATTACCTAAACTTCTTGATTTCAAATCTAATTCCGACACAAAATTCAAGTTAAGCTCCAGCCTTCTCTGTGTTCCACAGTTAACTGTACCATCCTGCAAGTTAAACACTGTAAGAAGGAAAAAAAATTCGATTATCAGTTACTATTCAAAAGATGGAAGTTTTTTAAATTCACCGTTAGATGCCTTGTTAAATTTATTTGCAGTAGTGATATTAGTTCTAAAATCCAGGTATTAAAAATAAATACAATATAATAGAAGAAAAGCTAACGAACCTTACAAATATGGAGAAAATGCACCGAAAGTGAATGAAAAATCGATTCATACATTTTAATAGGATTAAGCAGTGTGGATAAGCCAGTCTGAATTATTTATAAATAACCGAAAACAGATAAAACTAATTTTAACAGTTCGTTATTTTCTCATGTCTACTATTTACCTAAATGGAATGAATCAGCAGAAATTTCGAAAAAACGAACATCTTTAGAAAAACAGATTAACAATACAATATCTTCGAAGGAATAATTGAAGCCGTACCTGCTTACAAGGAAGTAATTTTTTCCATGGAGTAAAATTTTCAGTACATATCGTTTCACTGGCCAAAGCACCATACCGAAAATTTAGTTACTGCAGTTAGAGATTAGTAATCAATAAAAGGAAAAAATAGAGTTATAATAAAAGTTTATTAACTCTGCGACTCACGTTTAATTTACAGATTTTTTTTAGTCTAAATTTTGATAATATGAATGTTGTCCTTAGATACTGCTGCAACGTTTCAGAATGATGGATGGGTAAATGGAGGCGGAGAAGGTTTGTTTATTAGGGCACCTGATTTCAACTGAACTTTTCGGATTGACATAACCAAAGTGTGAAAATGAGAGCTGTGGTGCGACAGTATAAGTAGGTAAAATATCGAGAAGCGACGTACAAAAAATACCATTCATCGAATTGACGAAACTTGCCCATCGTTCATCAATCAAGTTGCTAAAAAATAAAAAAATTCAAAATGAAAATTTAACAAAACTGTAGCAAATCCATGTTTCGTCCAATTTTGCTCCAGCTCTTTTTTGGCAACTCCTTCAACATTATTCACTCTCGAAAAAACATATTACCTTGTCTTATTTCCATTAATCCATGCATATAACTGTGCACCGCTTGGTAAAGGTGGTTGAGGTGGCACCCCCCATTCATTTATTCGCCAGAAACCTAGGATATAAATTCATTATGTTTGCATCTTTTGTCGATTATAATTGCTTGATTTAATTACCTTGGCCAAAAAGGTGATTAATCGATGCAAATATACATGAAAGTAAAGTAGCTAAAAATTAAACAATTAGTTTGATGCACTGACAACATTAAATTTCCCAGCTGTCCAACCGAACAATCTAAAAAGGTGGAATGAAAATAATTTACCCTGTGTAAGTGACAGATGAAATTCCTGGATATGATGTTTCGTTACCACTTCGCTAATAATGCGCGGAAAAAGAGCATAATCCAAATCTACAATTTTTTTTTTAAATTTAATTTTATTTACGCCAGTCTACCACATGAATTATTCTCACAAGTTACGAATTAGATTTACCTTGCCTCCCCATTACTATTTTATGAATATAATAGAAGTAATCTAAACGGCAAGTACTTACGGTTATGTAAAACATAATCCTTGAAAAAAGAAAAGAAAAAACTAAAGTAGACTTGATATAAATCAAACCAGGAATTCACTTACCTGGTTTAGCATCTGAAGTAATAACAAATCGAAATTGTGTTAACAGATGTTCACTTTTTAATCTTTTAATTAGCAATTCTTCGGTATACGTATCATCCCCTTTCAGGGTCCTTAAATCCACGGCACCACAAAATGATATCGATAAATGAGCCAAGAAAATAATGAAGCCATTTTGCATCATCCACCTGATAATTATATTTGTCACTGAGAAGACTATGTTAGCACAACAAATGCAAATACGATTCCTTTATTACAATAATGATTTCACATGTTTCATATTATGCTAAATGATTTACACCATTACACTTATTAAACGGTTAAGTACAAAACTGATAATATGATAACATAAGTGATTGCAGAGTAGTCAATTTTGATATCAAACGAATATATCTTACTTATAGAAATGTCAGGAAAAAAGAAAGAAAACACAACTCGAAATAAAAAATGAAAACCACAAAATCCTCCAGAAGCCCTATCACCGTTCGTATACCATTCAATTCATCAACCGGAAAATGTTTTGCACATCCGGCACGGTCACCATGAAACACTCTGTCCCGCCGTATTTTCTTCCTTTTTTCAAATTCGTTTCGAATCTCCAGTGTTACTCAATTTCATTATCGTGAGACGTCATGCACTTTTTATCAGTACAGTTCGAAACTTCCAATCACAATTATCATTTATCCAGTAATCATCAGCTTTTGATACCGTTTTCAATTCATTTTTTTTCTTTTGCCCTCTTTTATCATGCCTTCTAGGATTTCATATGTTCGGCTGATAAGCGTTCAAAATAGTCCGGAAATTAAAAAAAATTAAAATAAAAACGAACATTACCGAAATGCAACATATTCACTGAAATTTCTGAATCTAGAAATAGCCATAAAGTATACGTGAATGTTACACAGATAGGAAATACCGTAATATTGTTAGCTATTTCAGACTTCACTTAGAACACTAAACTGAATTCATTTATCGATCTGAAAGTAATTTCTTTTTGTTTTGGTTTTTTTTCCTTCAAGCTAAAATATGTGCAATTTTTCCCAACTATTTTTATTGTAAATCGAAATAAATGAAAAATTTTATTTCAAATTTACTAAGTAATTTCGAATGAAGTAAACTAACTGTTCCATAAAAAAAAAGAAAATGAATAAGTAATGGCAAACATAAACATACAAAGCCTAACAAATACACAACTTCAAATTTGCAAAATTACATACCTTAAAATTAGTGTTATTTTCTCACATGTATAACAATTATATGTATATGTATATATATATATATATATATATATATATATATATATATATATATATATATATATATATATATATATATATATATATATATATATATATATATATATATATATATATATATATATATATATATATATATATATATATATATATATATATATATATATATATATATATATATATATATATATATATATATATATATATATATATATATATATATATATATATATATATATATATATATATATATATATATATATATATATATATATATATATATATATATATATATATATATATATATATATATATATATATATATATATATATAATTGTTATATTTCTGGTATATATATATACCAGAAAAGGAAAAGGATCACAAATATGGGGCAATAAAATACGACAGTAATTGTTAAGCAATAAGAGTGATAAATTTATATCTTTCAACAGTTCATACGTTATAAGACATAAATTATTAATTTTGTCAATGGCCATTTCTAGATAATTCATCGGAAAAAAAAGAAAAAGCATTTTTTTAGGTGAGAGAGGAAGAAGCATTCAGTTATCTACTTTTATGTAGGCATATATTTTAGGCATATTAATGAGACATTTGTCTCATTATTCAGTGATTTAAAAAAAAATAGGTCAAAAAAGGAAAGGAACATACTAATTAATGAGCTGGAAACAATTAAAGCTTCTCACTCATCCGACAGACCTCTCAGCAATAGTTGTAATAGAATGATTCAACTTAATTATGTTAAAAATCAAAACCGTTTTAGATTTGCGTCAAATATTTATCATGATAAAACTTTTAATCGTTCATTCATTAAGGAAAGGTATGAAGGGAAAAGTGGGGAGAAGAAAAAGCACTGAAATTTTCAAAAATTCATTTATTTTATTTAAGAAAAAAAAATTTTTTTCTTTAACATTAAACATAACTCTTCACATATACATAATATATTATCATTTTCCACATTTAGAGAAGATTAACTCATTGCTAAACGAAATTTTTGAACATTTCGTGCATGGATATCAGCACTCATTCCAACAAATCTTTTGAAACTATTTTATTAAGCAAATATTAATATTTGTTTGATAAGAAGTTATCAAAAATAATCGTTAAAAATAAAAAATACAGAAATTATAAGACAAATCGTTCTTACATTGCTATTTAATATTTGTGAAAAATTTTTTTTATGAAAAACGACAAAAAAAAAACGAAAAGAAAGAACAAAGAAAGGAGTTAAATAGCAATTTAAGATATTTTCATTACACAAGAAACAAAATTACTTTTTTTTAAATTCATATAATTAAAAAATAAACAAATAAACTGATTCGCTTCGTTCTATGCCATTTATATGATTGAATGGATGTAGTGAGTTTTAGTGTTGAAGTGATACTTCAATTAAGTGAATACTTTTGCATAGCCTATTTGGGCATTCACGATGATCCATAAGTGCCAATTTCTTCGGATGATCTGGACAGATCTTCTGAAGTCGTCCCACTAGTTCAAACCCGCATCTAGTACAGATAATATGACTAGCTGGTCTATCACATATACAATTCTGCAAATGAAATTTTAAAAAAAAAAAGAAAAGGTAACTAATTTATAATTAGTAAAAGAGACAAGATAGTTTTTTATTGCTAGTTTCGACAAATTAAATTATTTATATTGCAATCCATTAATTTGATAATTCAAAAAATCTACGAAATTAAGTAAATTTTTTAAGAGTTCCGGAGAAGAAAAAAAAGAAAATTTATTTTTGAATAATTGAGAAACCACAGCAAAAAAGTGAAAAAAGTGATAACAGCGTAAATATCTTTTATTTTAATTTTTTATCGCTTTTTTTCTTTTTTTTTTTTAATGGACAAAATTCTATTAGCACAAATAGTTTATATAAACTTCACATAAATATGAATGTGCCATAATTTTTCAAAATGAAAATTGAAAAAAAAAAAAGGTAGAAAAATGGGAATCACAGATTTTAGATAAATAAATACACTTAACTGCAAAATTTGAGCGCAAAATAAATTATCAAATCATTCATTAAATTGAGAATTAGAGAGAAAAAAAACAATAAGCTACATTAGAAGGAGTAATTTTATCCTCCATTTGAGTATCATTCGGAAGAATGGCATCGGTGTATTTCGGAATACATCCGGATGGCGTCGGTGGAAAAGCACTACGTCGCTCCGTTAAAGCTATCTTCGGTAGTAACGAAGATTTATAAAATTCTCTGCAAGTAATTTCATTTTCATTTTATATGATAAAGAGCATATCACTAAAAAAATTATAATTAGTTTTTACCATAAATTATTTTTTGCCATAATTTATGCAGTAATTTTACAGTAATTGTTAAAGTAAAATAATCCACTTTTTTTTTACAGCAATAAATTAGAAGAATTAAAAATGTCTGTTTTATTTTCAAACCGTTAAATTTCGTTAATTTTTTTTTTCGATATTTGTAGTGTCATATTTTTATCTTGTCTGTTTTCATTTCCAGTAACTGAATGAGACCGAATGAAAGGAAATATCATTCGCCCAGAAGATTAGATATAAAATTTTCAATAGATAATGAACAATTAAGATAAGTTTTTTATCATTTTCTCCGTATGTTTAACATGACAAAATGAAACTTGAAAAAGGAATGGAAAAAAATTGTTTTTTTTTTTTAATATATTTTATTTGATGATTAACGTCAGCAAATTAGAGGAAAAATTATAAATATTAAGAGAGTTAAAACATAGCGTTTCTGATTATCTATTTATTTATTTTTTGAAGAAAAGTAAACATTACATTTACTTATAATATTTCACACATATTTGTGTTTAAAGTTCACTTTTGAATCGATCGTTTGATAAATACTCCATTATCATAGATAATTTCAAAATTTACTTTTATTTTATACTATTCACTAAATGATTAATTAATCAACACCTATATGCCTATCGATTACTAAAATGATGCCAAATGAAAAATAAATTGAGTGACATTCCAGTTTTTTTATTTCGTTTTCAAAGTTTGAAATGTACCTTAAAAAAGGGAAAGAAATTTTTCCAACATGAATAATAAAAATTATTCGCTAAGAAATTTTACAAAATTGATAGCTTATAAAAGGATGGAAACTGCACACCAATTAATTAACAAAAAAAAAAAATGGTAAATTTACCATTTTTTGTAATTGTACAGTAAAAAAACTAAACGTTGATCACGCACGATGACGTGATCTGACTACACAGGATGATGTGATTTAATTTTTCAATAGATTTCAACATCAAAAATTCTGTGATTGATCGTTTAACATTGCAAACGAATTGGAAATACAAAAAAAAAAAAAGAAAAATCGGAAAGCAACAAATTAAAAAGAATTAGCAAAGCTCTTTTCTTTCAATCGGTATACTAAAGTGTTGATCACGTGGAATGACGTAACTTCTCAACACTTTTAACATCACGAAAATTCTTCACATCGCAAATGAAACGAATGGAAATTATGAACAAGTTCAAATATCACTTCTAATTACCATTTCCTCTTATTTAAATATCACTTTTAATCTTTTTATGAAAAAAAGGAATAATTTATAACGAAATATTCGTCATCACCCAAACTGTCATGAACAACAATAACATAAAATATATATGTTGAATATGATAACTGGCAACTATCATTTTAATTGACTGAATGGAAAAAAAAATGAAAGAAACAGTAAAACATTTTCCAAAAATTGAAATTGCTCAAAAAACAAAAATTCACAACTATTATTTATTGACGTATTAAAATATTAACTTTTTGAAATTCAATAAAAATCATCTAAATAATTTAGATCTATGAAATACGATAAAATGGTCAATGAATCATGGGGGAAAATCGAAAAAAAAGAGAAGAAAATCCATTAAATTTGAGAAACAAAATTTATGTTATAATACTAAAAGCTGAAGAAAAAAGACTGATATGTAATCAGTAAAATGACGTTTCTTACACAAAAAAAAAATAAATCTGATCAATACGTTGAATAAGTGAAACCTTTTTCAGTGTACGCATTAAGATCTTTAACATTTTTCCTTTATTTAGCCATTTTTCATAGGCCATCCATATTAATGAATTAGAATTTTTCATCCATTAATTACGATTAAATATGTGAGTTGATATAACTGATCATACATTTTCACTGCAGAAAAAATAAAAAAACATTACCATTCATAATTATTAATTTCAACTTACACTACAGTCTAAATTACTTTTCTTTTTTTTTCCTTGCGAACGAAAAAGAAAAATTAAAATGATAATTGAAGATTAAGAGAGAGAAGGGCAAAACAAAAAGAAAAGAAATCTAAAATTTCTGTAATTAGGGAAAGAAAATCAAACCTACTGATGATATGAAGCACAGAGAGATGATGTAGGCATATGTGCGTTCATTTTTTTGACACTACCGACACCCTGAAAAAAAAAAAATTAAAATAAGACAAGAAAAAAAGAAAAGGAAGCTGGAAAGGATAAATTTTAAATAAAATTTATCCCTTCCACTTTACGCCTCATATGGTTTTTTTTTTTTTTAGTGCAAACGCGTTTGATAGCAATTTTGATAGAAATTTTATTTTTTTTTATTATGAAAAAACAAAAAAGAAGATATCTTATTGCTGAAAGGATTAAAATCAGCAGAAAAAAATTCTTAAAAAATTCAGAAATTAAATTAAGAAACAAAAGAAAGTATTACAGAGTGAAAATGGCACGCATGTTTATTTCCTTTTTTAGCCATTATGTTAGGATAAATAAAACTGAACTTCAATAAATTAAACATTCAGTTCAAATTAACAAAACTGTTTCGAATTATCAAATATTTCAAAAATTGACTTCAATCAATTTTAAAAAATCAAACGGAACAAATAAATTTCAAAAGTGATAACTGACAAAGGCTAACTGACTGCTTGCTACATAATTTGTTGTGGTTTCATATCGAAATATAACTGTTTGGAGAAAAATTCTTTAATACTCAAAAACTAATAGCACTTTAATTATACTGGAAAATCCTTCGCACTCAAAACAAGACTACTAGATTGAGCAATTAGAATCAAATCTAGTTTAATCTAGTGATAAGAATGTAGAACATTTCCGACTGAATGCAACAATTTGAGAATAGAAGACTGGACTGGCTGAACATTAGAGATGACGATGACCAAAATTGAATCAAAATTTTAATAATTTTTTGAAATTCTCTTTCTAAAAAATAAAATTAGTCTGCTTCAATTTATGCGAAATTAGAAATGAGCATTACATTACTATATTAAATTAAAACTATGAATTCACAATAGTATACTAAACGAAAAATCAAAATTTATGCAATAAATTCAAAAATCATTATAATTTTTCAAAATTAATTTTTATTTCCCAGCAATAAAGTGCATCTTTTTTTGGTGAGAAAACTCTCTTTTGGTTTAATAATTACGGTTCTTCAATTACGAATAATTTCAATTATTTTATTCATGTTTTTAGCATACATAAGCATTGATTCGACAGTGCGCAAATGAACAATGTATCAATTTTACACATTCAGTAGATTGTACATGATTAATAGCGATGGAAATTCTTTAGAAAATTTATAAAAGTCAAAAAAAAAGAACAAAATTTCTTATTCTATTTAGTTATTATCAGGAGCTATCGTATGAAAATATGCAGAATACTGCTAAATGTAACGGAATAATGCAAATATAAAAGTTTAAACAAAAAAAAAGTGTCAAAATTTTATTGAGAAAATGACGAGATTTTAAACTATCCCAATACTCCTAATTGATAATTTAAGTAAAAAATGCTTCAATGACAAATTTACCATAACAACATTCCAATAAATTACAGTAAACAAATGGAATGAATGAACTTTCTGATAACAACAAAAAAAGGACAATGGAAAACTAAAATTAAAAATTAACACGTTATGGGGCTTTTTTTCTTCATTCATTTGTAGTTTGGAACAGTTTCCTTATCAAACTTCTGTCTACTTTATATAAAAGTATACATCCCTTAGAATTATCATGATCTAAATTAATGCTTGTTTGTTACAGCATATATGACAATATCAGAAAATTAATTGATAATTTGAATATATTATGTTTAATTTAACGAGGTTCAAAATTTTAGGATTAATTAAACAAACAAATATAGCATAATAATTTGGTTCAAAAATTTAAAAATAAAAGATAAAAGAGACTGAAAATTAAAAAAAAAAAAGAAAAAAAGAGAAATTAAAATTACAATATTATTTTGGAAATAATAGTGCGAAAAGAAAAAAATGCTATAATAAATATTTATACCTTTTCAACATCACTATGCATCAGACTGCAACATACAAAATTATTTTACTATTTAATTGCATAAAAGAGACAAAAAAAGAGGAAAAATTACTTTGTGAAGTTAAACATGTGACTTTTTCAAAATTTTTTCTTCCCCCTTTTTCTCTCTTTTATTTTCAACCAAAACATAATTTGTTAAATGGAAAGATTTCGAACTAAAAATGCCTGGACAATTTTTCAACAGCTAGGCAATGCTTTCGAATTGTTAAAACTTACATAATGTTTTTCTTTTTTCGTTTTTTTCCCGCAGCTAAGATGGCAAGAAAGACCATTTAAAATAGACTTAAGACTGTGGCACTGAAAAAATGGGCAATTTAGCTTTTATATATATATATGTTGGAAGTTTTATCCAATATTTCCGGAAAAAAGTTTTTTCTAACTGAGATACAATTCTGAAGGGGAAAAAAAAGGATAGAAAGTAAGGGGAAATTGAGTTTAATAAAGTTCAAAATTTCATTGGAAGAAAATTTTCAGTTTCAATCAATGTTCAACAAAATTTCAAACAGTTCTAAATCCACTTCCTCAAAAAAAAAAAAAGCCGCAATGAAATGTGTTTGTTTTTTGTGCTTATGTAAAGCAGAATAATTTGCATAATTTTTCTTTTCTTTCTACAAATGAAATTTTCATTTAACTTTTCTGCACCGCTGAGAGCAGAAAAAAAACACTGAATTTTTAACAGTATGCTAAAGTTAATAAAAGCCTACTGAATTAATAAACTGATATGGAAGAATTAAAGCAAAAAAAAAAAACAATAATAATTGTAATAACGCGATAATTGAATGTCTAATTAAAATGAAAACAAATATCAAATTATCATTTCCTTTATAATACTTTTTTCTTTTTATTTTTATAACATGAAAGAAATGAAAAGATAGCGGTGAAACTGAAAGTGAAATTGGCCAAAGTTACTTGCTGTACAGAATACTTTGATATCAGTCAAAAATTTCCATGAAACATTAGAAAGATAAACCAGTTGGGAATTTTCAAACAGCTCGTTCTTTTTTTTTTTTTTTTTTTTTTCAAGTCGAAATGAAAATTTTGTCCATTTTAGTTTAAACAATTGAAATTTGCGCATAAATGAACAATATATGCTACTGAAATGACATCATTGAAATTCTCACGTCTCACGTCAGTAAAAAATTAATTTATACCACTGAAATGATCCTTAAATAACTGTTTGCCACCATTTGGCATATCTTTGTAGCAAAAATAACAAAATATTTGTTCTTGTTATTTCCTAAAGGAAATTAAATACACGCGTATATAATATATATAATTAAATGCGTATGATTTAAAAATAATTTGATGATTATTACCGTCCGCAATGTATTTTATAATATTTTTAAACAGAATTAAATACATATAATTTAAGAACAATTTAATAATAATTATTACCCTACCGTACTGTAATTCAGTATTTCATAATACAAATAATAAATGATGAAAATACTGAGAAAGCAAGAAGTGAGATTGAAGAAAAGATTACATGAAATTCTTTGTTTTTTATCTAAACTTTTTTTTTATCCTCTCTTTCTCTCTTTCTTGCTTTTAAAATAGTTTTTCTTTCAACAAATTTAATAATATATTCCATGGATAAAATGAGGCAAACAAAAAAGAAAGGGAAAAGAAAAATGAAAATGACGAAAAGCTCAAGCATCAATAATATATTGAAATAATAAGTATTCAAAAGAAAAAGAAAAGAATTTAGGAAGAGAAGAAATATGTGACAATATTACATTTGAACTATTTCATCAATGCTCAAATGCAAATAGTACGACGATAGTGAAGTGAATGGATGGAATAAAAAAAAAAAATTGAAAGGGAAAATTAAATAAAAGTATTGCATTCAGTCATTTAGCTAGCTAGTTAGTTAGTTAGCTTAGCTTAGTGAATCGTATCTTCCTTCTTATGCGCCACTATTTTCTTAAGTCTTAAGCTTCGATAACAAAGAAAAAAAAGAAAAGAAAAATGAATGGAAAGAACCGAAAATCAATGGAGAAAGTAATCATATTAATGTGAACAAATAGATAGACTATGAGATCTTGCTTGTTAAAAAAAAGCAAGAAAATACTATCCAAGGAATAAATGCCTTTTTTAAAATTATTCCATCATTTCTTTAGTATTATTAGAGAAGAAAGTTCTAATTAAAATGTGAATGCATTCATGTATACTTTAATTAAAATGAGAAGGCATTTCACGTATAGTACTAATGATTTTCTACATATATTTTGAACATCAGTAAATGATACTATGAATAATACTGAAAATGCTTCACGTACGCTACAGATAGCGTTCATGATACGTCACATGAACTGTATATTAATTAGTAAAATACGTTTGCTTTAAAAGATGGTTTCTTCACCGATATTTTTAGTATATAAATAAATTTACCTCAATTTCACACTATTGGAAAAACAAAAACGGACCTGTTACTGATTAATTGTAGGATTAAAATCAACACTATTAATTTTCCGATATAAATTCTGAATACAATCGTTATGCTGCCAGTATTGTGTTCAGAACTTATGCTTAACTTATTCAAATAATGATTAAAACTACAGCAGGTACTTTAATCTCTTCTATTTTTCCCACTAGTATTATAATACCATTTTGAAATTTCGAAAGTTTCGCCCTTTTAAAAATATTCCATTTAAAAAAAAAAGTGAGTGATTTAGTCAGGGAAATAAAGAATGGTAATGAGAAGAAGAGAACAAAAAGAGTGATATGATATGCATGAGATAGCTGATAGCAGAAGTTTTAGGCTAATTATATTGAAAGATTTTGCATCAACAGTAGCAAAATTTATCATAATGCTTTAATAATAAATCTTTCGATTTTGTTTGCTTTTTCTTCCTCCCCTCTTCTGGAATTATTTCTCTATTGATTGAGGAAAACAAAAAATGTCAAAGTATTGTATGTATAATGTCAAAAAGTATATACAAACTACGCTGATTAGATAAATTAATGATTGTAAAGTTTTTTTTTTCTTTAAATTATATTCATAATTTATTAATAAATGGGAGAAAATTTAACATTATATAATAATTTTACGTAATGCAAACCTTATCATTCAGTTGTTAATTTTTCTCTTCTTTTTTGTGTCCCATTTAAATCTATTTTCATTGAATAAAGTTTTAATTCACAATTAGTTTAATTAATTGGACCATACAGATAACAAATTGATCATTTCGTAGCAGTAAATCATAGGCTTTCAAATAATTCTATCACAATAATTTGCTAATCGAATTATTTTTCGGTCAAGAGGTAATGATTTTCTGTTAATGGTAAAGGGATATTCCAAAAATAAGCTAAAGTGAATGGAGAAAGAAAAATTAAGAGAGAAGTGAATGAACGAAGAAATGAATGATTAGAGGAATGAACGAATGAATACAGGAATGAATGAATGACTGGAATAAATGAACGAGTACAGGAATAAAGGAATGAATGCTAACAGTTTCATAAAGGCATCAAGAAAAAGGAAGTATGGAATGGAGGAATGTATCATCGATTGACGTGTATTGTTGCTTGCACACTACTGTTGATCGACCTCATTTGTCAACAAAATAAATCAAAAATTCAAGTAATAAAATTATTATCGTGTCGCGAAATAGCATCATAAATGATATGATAGTGTATCGGTGGGAGAAAAACGAATAGTAGTGAAACATACAGATTATTGATTTTTTACATTTTATACAAAGACAACTGTGATG
>RCAB01000191.1:0-110515 GCA_003640385.1 Setaria digitata
GGTAAGTTAACTGTGATAAAGTCTAAATATAACTTACAAAAGTATAATTAATGATGCACTAATAAAGCATAGATTATATCAATAAGAAAAACTTTCTCATCAATGATATTTCTCAGCATACTTAGATTTCCACTAATATATTTTATGGCACACAATAAAATTATTATAACAACTTGCTTCTGATGTATAACAACATCAATAAATCCATCGATCATTTCATTTAACATTCATTTCTTATAATTTACCCCATACATAAACATTTTAAATAAATGATAAATATAATTAAAACAAGATATTGTTTAAATGATACGTATGCTGCATATACATACTGATAATATACTAAATACTGATAAATTTCATTAACACTATCAGTTTCCATTTCAACACTTTTACATCTTCATCTCTCTCTCTCTCTCTCTCTCTCTCCAGAGTTCTTTCATAAATTTCCCTTTCACTTATTTGCTCTCAGTTTTATGATTTGTATTTAGCCTTAGTTAGAATTTACATTCACTTTGAGCTACAATAATTGAAACAACCGGATATCAAAGTTATTATAACAGGTCTCGATCTAGTACAAAATTGTCTGTTGGGATCAGCGTTTGGGTTTTTCCCTGTTCACACACCGTTAGTAAGGAAATCCTCGTTAGTTTCTTCTCCTCGGTTTAGTGAGGTCAAAAGTAAAAACATTCCAATACCACATTATCACCACACCAGTCATTAAAAATGATTTATAAATTTTACAATAACCTCCCTAAACACCACTCCATATGCATCATATTTCCGTGTTATTGCTGCTTATTAATTTTTGCATTATTAATGGATAAAAATCCAGTAGCAGTTTTACCTTCATTCTACTACGTTTATCATCTGACATTTCATAATTTACTAATATTCCCATCCTTGTAGCAGCATTTAATTCGGCAGATTCTTAGATGTGTAACTAATCCTCAACTAGATCTACTAAACGGAATCAACTCAATATGGTATAATGTGCGCTCAAAATCTTAATGCTCAATATGTGTAATTTGAGTGAAACACTGTGGTAATTTCATCGTTGTGAGTGAAAAAACATCTACTTTTTTTAAAATATACTTATATATATATATGGCATTTCTTGGCGGCATATTGAGTTAAGGACTTATTACGCCTACTTTAACTGGAGAAGAATTCACATTACAACTATCGCTTCAATCCTAATATTATCAACAGTACAGGTGATAATTTCGATTGACGGCGGAGCGCCAATTACAACCTTTTATACAATGAATATAATTACTGATGTTAAACACTATCACTACTAATAAATTACTGATGCTATAACTAATAACCACAATAATTATTATTGCTGTTGTTGTTATTAAAGAAACGATCAAGACACACTCGCTCATTACCTAGTCCCACTGGAATTGATGTAGTGATGCTGACTCATTTTATGATATCTATCAATGATCTCATTATGCAACTTATACAATTTATCGCAACATGTTTTCTATAAGAAAAAATATTCCAAAACTATCCGGAAATTCGGAATGTAGTGTAAATGTAAACAATAAACCAATAACTTCGTTTATTCCGCATGTTAACAAGTATGGTAATAATTAAGCATGCAGTTAAAAGGTACTATTGGTGGTCCCACCGATGGCCTTCGTAAATATGAACCCCATCTCTCAAATCTGAGCAGAAACAGAACGATTAACATCAACAGAATGCACTAGCGACGAGACTTTGATGCCAGTAATTGATAACACCTAACGAATGCCAAACAACTTAAGCGTAAGGAACAACAATTCACAAGTCAGACTAATAATCCCAAGGCAAAACAACAAGAACAATCCAGATACTTAGTGCTGCTTTTTCCGAAATGAACATCCTTCTGTTAGATGAGCTTTACCACCAGTTGGCTGACAAAGTACCGTATTACATCCAACGCAAACTACCACAGATTGCGCATGACTAAATACTGTCGTAATTTTGTAACATCCAGGGCATTTCACATCCATGAAGAAAGAATTAGGCTGCTGCACTAACCTCTTCAGCTTACACCGTTCCCTTTCCTTAAAACGAAAAAGATTGAAAAAAGTTTAAATCTGCCAAATTTAATATGTGTGTTAGGAGGGTTTAAAAGAATAGAGAAATAATCGCAATCTTGGATAAATATTTGGCACTGGAAACCTTACATCACTGTAAAATACAGTAAAGTGTGATTCTACTACATTATTACACCAGCATTCATCTGAAAACAGCAAACGAAAACAGAAACAGACAAGCTTACCTTTTGTGGGTCTGGATACAACAAATCTCGTGCTAATGGCATTTCTATAAATAGCGAAAAGTAACTATGCACACCTTCTTTTGCAATTTATCCAAATCCTGAAATAACATAACATTACCACATGCCTTGAAGCAGCTAATGATTCTGTGCTTATATACTTCTATTACCAGCGTACAATATGTTATACAAGCGTAAATTACGTCAAATAAACCCCTTAGTCTTATCGACATAATGCAACACCCTTTTCCTGAACAATACCAAAAAGTAATATTCCCACTTTCACAATAAGACAGCACCCTGGCAAACAAGAATCTTATTATCATAAAGCTGGAAACAATCCATTCTAAAAATAAAACCCTCTATATTATGCAGCAGCAACTGGCCCTGCTTCCTGGTACAATAATCACTCACAGAGTCATATGATTTAAAAAAAAAAAAAAAGTACAAATGCACCACATGATACACTTGGAAGGCATGCAAAACGTCTTCGCATAAAACTAAACATAATCTCTGTTAAATTCCTCACGTCAAAATACAACAGCTGACTATGTTCTGCCTTATAGGTGGAAAAAACCCTTTCACGTCAATTCCTGACATGAAGGTCATTACCTCACGTCTCTGGAGCTTCTGGAACACGTCACGCAACACTCGTCAATTCACATCAGTACTTACATCAACATTCCCTTAAACCTCATCAGTGCTCAGCCTTCTTTCCCAGACAAACACTTGCAACCACTTGCGACTACAACAACAAACTTCGGCTAGAACAAAATTCGGATGATAAAGAAACACCGAAATATCTATTGCATTGTCACACAATGCTATACAAATCCCACCACATAGAATGTTGTGTGAGGTGATCCACTCTTCCGAACTCCACTTCACGTATGACGAAATCCGAGTCAGTGTTATCGCATTTGAAAAGTGTGTTATTCTATTCGAAAATATTAGTGATCTGTCAATTTCCCTTAATTGCAAACTCACATTACCTAAGATGACAACTAACATAATTTCTCTCACTGTGTTTTTCACAGTTTTAAGTAGTTAGTAGTTGAAGTAAATAGCTCAAGTAAAATCACACTGAAATAATACTGCCCAACTAAGACGGATTTGGCTCCTCATAAGACATTAATTAATTAAATTAACTAGATCAATTAAATAAGAAAGCCACAAGTCACACTTCTAGCTTGAGCCAAATAGTGTGCACTCTTAGTGAACAGTTCCATTCACAGTACGGTGGAAAAATTAACCCTAGATAGTTTGATTCCATAACTGATCCAAAACTATTCAATCTGTGGTGTTCGCGATTTTATTAAATAATAGAAATTAGGGAAACAGCGTCGAAGGAAAAATTCGACCTTAATGCATGGAGGAATGACAGCAATAACTTGGCACTAAAACTTCATGGTCTTTTTTAAAACTTCTTACAATCTTTTCGAAAGAATATTTTTATCAGTGTTATGAAAAAGTTAGAACTTCTCAAAACCATGAAATTAAAAAAAAAAAAGAAAAAAAACCATCACAAAACTACAGAACATATATACTACAGTTATAATGTGCCTCCACGAATAAGGAATTCCTGAAAGAGCGTTAACCCGTCAACCTGTTTTATTTTATGTCGCTTCTTATTAACCACTAACCAAAATAATGATTATTACAATCAAATTCTGGGTAAAACTTCAAGAATTATGTAAGAAACGAGTAAAGGAATTATAGGCAGTTTCGAGATCAAAAATCATTTGCCGAGCATCTTCATCCGTTATTTCTTCACTGGCACTCATACTTTTCAGCTTATCATACCTGAAAACAATGAATCCTCATTACCATACATTTTCCAACACCTCCCAACTTAAAATCTTTTAAAATCAATTCAAAATTTAAAATTTTGAACTATATGACACCATATCAACTATTTCTCTAATTTGTTTCTCTCTTTCAGCACTTATCCTACCAAGATCTCTAAAATCCTATGTTATTTATACGAAATTCAACTCGGACTTGAGGGAGAACCAAATAAGGAATTGAAAGCATGTGAAAAATTTTTGGCAAAAATTACCAATGCAACACTTTGAGCTTCGCATCAAAGTTATCCGGCAACGTAATCATCGATCCAATGGAAACATTTAGTTCATTCAGTGTCGGAAATAGTTCATCAACGGCACGGACATTCAACTTCAGTTGATCTAAGAACGTAATGAACATTTCCACAATTTCCGCTATACATTTTAATGTATTGCCTTTATCATCTTTCACAGTAATTGGACGATCTTCACGGATTCTTTCCAAGGCTGCTGGACACTCTATTCGATACTTTTTTACGAATTCATCGATATCACATTGTACTAATCTCAGAGCTACCTGGAAATTCCGCAATCACAACTTTGAAAATAAATTTAAACAGAGTTTTTACAAAATGCATCAAATTGCTAGCTATATATTCAACTTCTTTCATTCATTTAAATTTTTAACCAATTCAGCTAACAGTAAACTATCCAAAACAAATGTTTCGGCCTCTTTCAGATATGCCAAAATGCTTTCTAACAAGCAATACATTCAATGTTGCACATAAAGTTTACTGAAACCTCTATACANATGCCAAAATATATATAATATACCAAAATATATATATATATATATACCAAAATATACCAAAATTTCAGATATGCCTAACAAGCAATACATTCAATGTTGCACATAAAGTTTACTGAAACCTCTATACATTTCACATGCACCTCACACAAATTATATGCATTACTCTGTAAATGATTCACCCACTAGTTGATAATACCAATGACATATGTGAAGGAATAAAATAAAAACTTAAAATATTATTTACAGGATAATAATATATCAGATGGTTCAAATTTAACACTAAATAAAAACAATTTCATTGTTTAACATGTGAAGAGACAGTTTTCCACATTATCAAGAATATTAAATGCAATTTCGATAAGAAATTAAAATTGGCATGCAGAAAATGATTTTAGATGATTCTGTGCATCAACAACAAAAAAAAAATTTCTTTCCTCAAATCTAAATGTGAATGAATTTGAGGGGAACTTCCTAACTTTTAACAATTAACCAACCTTATATTGTACCAAAAGTTTCGAACATTCTGCTGTGTATTCTTTTGGAGCAATACAATCACGACTAAAAACTTTTTCCAAACATTCCAGTGCATTTAATACAGCATACAATTCACTCATATTATCAACTCGTTCACGTTCCATCCCATTCTCGTATAAGCGTACCTCTTGAAGTAGCTCAGGATTAATGTCACCAGTAATACTGCTACCACTACCTAATATATTCTTCTGCATCCTGAAATACCGAACAATTACTGAGAATATCAAAAAAACCACGAATATTTTCGGAAGTTTTAAAAAAACAATTCCACGAAACTGCTACATAATTTGGTAAAAGAACGATTCATAGAGACGAGCCTTTGCATTCCCTTCCTTCCTCTAGATGTTTTCCGAACAGGAAATTAAAGAAAATCAGCAAAATGCGATATATCACAGAAACAAAAAAAAGGAGAGGGAATGAAAGTAATTACTTCCGGTTCTTTCCGGATAAATCCTATTATGGCCCGGTTATGAAAACCATCGGAGTGTAATTATGTGAACACACTGACTACTCATTCCATAACCACCACGTTGAGATATTTGTTTTCAGAGTAGACAAGTGCTGGTTTGCTGTAGCTTGCATTAGACGGCGAATCTTGGGGTACAGTTCTGAGATATCTCGGGAGCTAATGTTCTGTACAGTGTTGGGAGTTTATTCCCGTACAATGGGGGAACTGTTCATTCGTATCATTGGCCTAATACTTACGAAACAGTTTTCCATTCGTAGTAACGTGAATATCACATTGCCACGAATGGAAAACTGATGTTAACTGTGACTAATGTTAACCTTTTGCAAACGTCAGATGGTTGCACGTATTCCTAGGGATATATTCTACAGTTCAAGCATAACTGTTTAGAGTGTTGTATTGTACGGTCATGCAAATCTTACATATGTTAAGAATTGGCTAATTTCAGATGCTCATACGTAGTACTGCAGGAATTGATAAGTATCCTGTCATTCTTGCAGCATTTACGTGAGTTTTGTAACGTATTTACGTGAGTTATGTAACGTAACGATAATGTAGGATTTACAGGACGCGTAAATGGATGAGATTAATATGGGTAATATTGAGATGATGTATGTTGTTAGTTAATTTCTTTCTTTCCTTTCAGTTACCGCATTGTTGTTTTGTTAATATTATTTGATGCTAATTTTTTGAAGATTTTAAAGTAAATTCACTTACTAGTGATTTGATTTCAAATCGAAATATTTTTTAGTTTGCGATAATAATACTAATAAATTTACTAGCATTTATGGATTATGTTTAAATCTGTTCTGTTATTGCTTAATTCATTCGATCTATGTTGAGAAGTATGCTTTCTACTCAGGTAATTTAATCGTGAGTATGCTAAATATTTCGTTAATTTCCAAGTTATTACAAATAACTGAATTCTTTTGAGTAGTTAATGGCTCTTTCACGCACCTCAGTTATTGCACAGTCCAAATCAGCAACATATATTATACGTCATTCGGTAATTTTATCAGCCAAACATCACAATGAATATTGCTGGCAAAAACAACGCATCGGTCAACGGGAAATCGTGGGACCGTCAAGTGGTGGATATGTATGTTTTGAAGTATTTTAAATTAGTTTTTTTATTGCCGAGTTATTTCGGTTGTTTTTTCCCATTCATTAAGCATATCTTAATTTTATTTTCATTTTACTTGCAATTCATCCTGTATTCTGTCATAGGAGCTGTTAATTCAAATCTCATTTGAAGTTGTCGATTTTTTTTTTTTTCGATATTTGTTTCTATTCCAGCATTTCATTGACTCAACAGATCGTCCGTATCCGCCGTTGAGATTTCGAGCAGATGATGATATCATCAAACCGATTCGTGAAAAGGAAAAAGATGACTGGAAGAAGTTAACCATGGAGGAGAAGAAATTGTTGTATAGGTACTCGTTTCGACGAACACAGGCCGAATTACAGGGTTGGAACGTGTACTGGAAATTGTATTGGGCCTATATATTTATATGGGTATCAATTGCTCTCGGATTGATAGGCTTTCTTAAACGCTACAGTATGTTTTTTACCGATAGTTACAGGAAGTGTTTTATGACTTAACTTCTCTTGTACATATTTTTGAACTTCATAAAAAACACCGAATTTTAGCTACCATGACTTAAGTCTTGGTGGCTAAAATTTCTTTTATTCTGTAGGAGATATTTTACTGTGGTTTATTTAGTTTGGGGGCATTAAATTTTTTTGTAAAACTTCTGCAGCATATCTATTGGTGGATTGGAATCTTAGTTCATCTTTATTTAATAGACTTCGATTTCAAATTCAGGATTGTTTTTACGGATGTTTTTTATTTTTCACGTGTGCTTTGTTAATTTTATTTTTCTGCCAGGTGATTCAAATTTTTAATATGGATTCTTTTGATTAATCCCTACTTTCAGGTTATCCTCCACAGGTACCCACATTAAGCGATGAATGGAAAAATCATGCAATGCGGAAGATTTTAATATTGGAGAAACCATTCCCTGAAGGAGCAGCAACATTGTATGACTACGAAAACGATCGCTGGAAGGATTGAAAATTGATCGAGAAACGAAATTGGTTCTAGAGAAGTTATAGTGTAATAAAGTTTTTCTATTTTTTAAGGCATCTGTAAGATTTTAAGCTTTGGAATTTTAATTCATATTCTTTGCATTATAAATGCAATTTTTTAATTATGATAAGGATCCCTAAGCTCTAGTTACCATGTCTTATTCTGTATTAAGCACGGTAATTATTGTGGTAATAATAGATGTTATGTATTTTTGGTATTCATACCGTGTGAAGCAAATAAAGCTGATATCACTTCAAATGAAAACACTGTGAGCTTGTTATGTTTAAACAAAGAATCTATCTGTGATATTACTAACAAACTTTAGCAGTGTAGTATTAATTTTTGCTAGGATTAGCAAAAGTGTTCTTATAATGCTTGAGGTTTTTTTTTTTTTTTTTTTGAAAGAACATTATTTTTGCTCCTTACTGTGCAGAATTAAGTGAATTATTTTACAAGAAGAAATAAAAGTGTGCAGTGGTAAATTGATTAGTGGTACTATGTTACAAGGAAATTGTGTCATTTATTAGTGCTAGAAGATGGAAATGCTGAGTCGGTTTTTGAGTTCGTTTTTATAGCACTGGGGAAAGTAATTACTGGACCTATTTTACTAAATGAGAAACTCAAGTTTACAGTGCATAGGTTGCATCTCAGTCACCGACCACATTTATCCTGGCATCGCAGACGGCAAAATGTCACTTATTCTTGCTGTCAATTTCAGCAGTTTTTGAATTGCGCTAAGTCAGCGAAGTTATATACGGTGACTTAATTCTAAGTTACACAATCACTATTATGAAGTATGAATGGTCAGAAGTTTCATTCAAAGATTGATGATGGTTTATTCGATGATTCGTTAGTAACATGGAAGTGGAAAGCTCGTAATCGTTCTTGGCAAACAGAAGCTGAAACATGGGCATGCAGCAAGGCAGAAGTCCTAATTGATCCGTTAACAACATTCAGGAAAAAACGTAGTGTCGTAAAGAAATTAGAAGCTAAAGAAGAGGAATCGGGAGACCCAGAATTTGCCGATCCATTAGGTTTGTTTAGCTTGAGATTTATTTTTGTTCGCATCTGTTTAACGCAAAAGTTTCTTGATGTTTTTCTGCATTAGATGTTTCTGAAAAAGTTTCGAAATTCTACACTAGTTTGAAAATTTATTTTAATTTTTTGTTGAGAACTACAACATCTGGGTCAAAAATCTTGCTGATACTGTGGAACTCTCGCATCATCATTTTTCATAGCACAAATATTTTCATAATTAGGTGCTACTGTGGAGGAACGTAATAAAGGTTCCATTTTGTTATTGGAAGAGCTACCAATCATCTCAAAGCGAAAAGACGAACCAAAATTAACGAATACATTGATTAGTAAAGAAGATGAAACAATTACAACTATGGAAAAGGTCCAATCTTTTTTATAATCCAATCTGTTTTCAGAAAAAGTTCTAAAAAATAGTGAGGCAGATATTTCGCCATATTGAAATTAATTATATTTTCTTGAGTTTCTATGGTGGTATGTTTTCTTTTTTTCACATTTCTCTAATTCTAGGAGCTTCCGGGTTTTGTCACCTGGTCATCGAAGAAACTGGAGATACTGAAGTCTTTTTCGGATACCGAGAATTCCAAAATTTCGTATTTACATTGTGTTCCAGATTTAAAAAAGACTGACGTATCATTTATTAAACGTGCAGCCCAAAGGTTTCTCCTTTACTACAATGTTTTTATTTATTCCATCCTATGTAAACAAGATACGTTTATTCCTTGTTGCTATGAAGCTCATCGTTATTAATTTGTTGTTGAAAAATTTTGATAATCTTTAAATAGTAAAAGTATTAAATTCGCATTAACTAACCGGAATTATCATAAGAAAATTTCTATGAATGAAATTTGAGGTTGGAGCAATTGGAGGATATATCGGGATGGAAAAAGTTGACCGAACGGACGCAGGAAGAAAACTTAATCAAAATCAACGAATTGGGAAAAAATTTGGAAATAGCATGGGCTAAAGAGAAGAAAATAGAATCTGTTAATGTTTGTTTTATTTTATTTCGTTTTTCACCTTTAATTGCATTATTCTCCTTTTATCTTTGTATCGTATTACAGAAGCAGATTTTGATATATCTTTTACAGATAGCTGTAGAACTTGCAAATGTTCTAAAATTTGCATCAGCACCCGATTCCTATCCACGTCAATTCGTCCTTGTAACGGATGTTTTGGATAAGTTTGGGCAGCTAGTTTACGATCGTCTGTATACTAAAGCAAACAAAGAACGTGCTGAAGCGGGTTTGAATCAGCTGCCAAACGATTTCACTGCTGATGATGTACCGAGGCAAACTCGTGATGTTGCGAAAAATTGGTTTTGTAAAATTGGTTGTATCACTGAATTATTGCCACGTTTCTATGGTTAGCCGTTTTTAACCTTCCGGATATTGAATTGAAATTTTAAAATATAACATGCCTATCGATTAGATCCATTTCTCGATTCCTTAATTTTTACAAAACCAATTCTTTCTATTCATTTCTTTTTTCTCTGTGTGACTTGATTTCCATCCGTACCAGTTCTTTTCACCAGCAGCAGTTCCTCTTAAAAAGCTTACTGCAGTGGAAACCTCTCTTATTGGTTGTATCCGTTTTTTGGATGAGGATTCATTGTCAGTAAATCTGTTACGCCTTGCGAAGATTCCTGCTTCACTATCGAATCCTTTGGTATCATGTTATGCTCGTGTTTATCTGTGTCGTGTTGCCATGCGGCTTACTCCGAACGATCGCACACCACATTGGAGATGTTTAACCGATTGGATTAACACGGTTTCAATTCAGTTGGTTTGTTGTGTTTTATTTATTTACTTTCTAAAATAAAAATGAAATACATAACGAGAAGGAAATTATTTTTCGATCCGTTTGTGTGCTTTTCGAATTCTCATTGCTAAAAGTTTCTACATATCATTAGTCAGAACTCTTCACATGACCTGTCGCCTGATTCGAGTAATTTAATTAGTGAAAGAAAACAGAAGGTGAATAGGAGTGCTGTAAAAAGAAAGGTAAAAAAAAAAATACTGGCTATTGATAGTAAGGAGTTGAGGGTAGTAGTTTCCGGAGTCGTGCATACAGTTTGTCAGATCTTCAGGGTCGGATGGTNGGTGAATAGGAGTGCTGTAAAAAGAAAGGTAAAAAAAAAATACTGGCTATTGATAGTAAGGAGTTGAGGATAGTAGTTTCCGGAGTCGTGCATACAGTTTGTCAGATCTTCAGGGTCGGATGGTAGTTTGTTACAATTCACATTCTAAGTATGAAGTATATTTTTGATGTAGTGATTTCATTCCTCTACTATTCGTCCTTTAACAAAAAATATTAACATTAATATTAATAATTAGTTTAATTGCCCGTGCTGAGCTTGTTCTAATACTTTTGGATAAAGTGTGTAATATTAATCTTAAGTTAATTTCAGACGCCAGCTTTCGTTCCAGCTCTAGAATGGATTATTCAGTGTGTGACATATAACGCTACGACTTATGGCGAGTTACAGATGCTTTGGGATCTTTGTGAAGATGATGAAGAACGAGCCACATTTTTGCTTCCCTTCTTGCGTGCAGTACCATCGTCCTACCTTGCTGAACACGCTTTATCTGTTTGTGAATTGGTTAGTATGCTGAGTAATTAGTATTTTTTGCGCTTTAAATAATGGGTCTGTTTCTCAGTTTATCCTAGAAAGCCGGCTCAATTTATACTCATTTCTTAAGCACGTAGAAGCATAAGAATCACTCTCTGCTATCTTTTATAATTGTCTGATTTGTTCATTAAAATGTGGAAGCTACAATAACTTTTATTTGTTAAAATCTTACCTAGTAAATGACTGAATAAATGGTTAGGTGATTTTTTTTTACTAAGGGATGACATATCGTCTTTTTTCGTCTTTTCTGATTACACTTTCTGACTAGCTGCACAGAACGCAGCTAATTGTTGGACAGTCATTTACTCCTTTTCATAAGTGGTTATTTCAGATAACTGCTGGTAAGAATATGAGTAGCATGGAGCTTTGTGTTTTCGGTAAAAGATTGATGGAAAATAACATTACGGATGAACTAAAACGAATCATTTTGAAACATTGTTGGCAAAAAGTTGTGTGGGTTTTTACTGGAAGTAATATATTGTGAATCTCATTTTTACTCTATACTGCTTTAGCGAAATAATTCCGAAGAACTGAAGTCACTTTTCAATTTTTTTTTTTGGAAAGTATATATGCTTAATTTTCTTTCAGTCATCTAAGGAGTGTACGAGATTTTATTGATTGCTCTGTTGTGTGGATTAAATTTGCGGTACGGTATTTTAGCTTGAATGAGGTTGCTATTATGCTAGAAACAGTTATAAAGCAGATTACGCCAGATAAGGTTTGTTTTGGGCCTTAAAATTTTTCTGTTTGAAGTAAGAAACTTCTTTTTGATTTTTAAATTTTGAAGATTATTGCGAAAGAAATTTCGAGGCAAGAAAATTTGAAATTGAAAATTCTTTGATCTTTTGAATTTTTGTGAGCATTAAATTAAAGTAGGAGAAATACAGTGCTTTGTGTTTTTAATAAAAGGCTGATAGAACATGATGCTACAGAATCTTATGGACTATTAGACATATTTCGTTGTTTATCACTTTTTTTCGTCCTAAATTTAAAAGCGGACATATTTTTGTATTTTGAGTTGTTTTAAAGTTAAGCTTAGATATGAACAATTGGTTTATAAAGTCTAAAAAAAAAACAGAAAATTTTGCAGAAGTATGAAGCGTTCATGGAAGAACTGTTGTGTATCCTAGAAAATATTACACAAGGGACAGATAATATGATAGATTTATTTGGTTTGCAGCACTTCCGGACCCTAATTAATTTATTCCGTAGTACACAGCAGCGTGGAAATTGTGCTGTCACGCTCTTGTCTTCTTTTATATGCTCCAGCGAGCTTTCATCAAGCGATGATTTTCAACTTGCAAATCAGGTTATTTTCAACTTGCAAGCCGGAATTGCATGGATTCACTTAATAGGAATTAATAAAGTTAATGAAGAAAGGCTTTTGCATTCTATGGCTTTTTATATTTTCAAAATTCTTTGCATTTAGTGGATTTCAGTCTCTCTTGTTCAATAGTTGAACAATTATTTTGATTTTGAGTACGCTGAATATTTATTTTGTCTTATATATATTGTTACCTGTAAAGTTTCTTCTCGACCAGTTAAAAAACTAATTGTTGACCTTCTTTCATTTTTTTTTTTTTAAATGAATATGTATATCTTGATGTTTTATAGATACTTGATATTTGCCAGATGCTTCATGATTCTTTAAATGCCCTTTCAACGGACGAAGAAAAGCAAGAAGCCACTTTCTACATTATCCGTTCTTTGGATCGATTCAGGCTAGAGACAGATCCAGAACGAGCCCTTGATTTCTACGTAGATGCACGTGCTAGTTTTTCGAATCTGGATGCCGTCATCGCTGTGTGTTTGTCTGATTTTCGATACAGTAAAATTCAATTTTAATTCGTTGATTTGCATGCGGTTATATTGCTTCCCTGTAGAAATTTATGATTATTTTTTTATATGAAGTTTTTGACAGTAAAATTTCCGTTCAGGGCTGAAAATTTAGTGTTTTTTGGTCCAAGTAATTTAATAAGTTTGGATTTTGGAGTTATTTATCGTCATTTCAAGAAGTCGAACTCTATAATTTGTCTATGGCTTAATTAATTTGATATATTTTAGCATTTAGCCACAAAAGTATGCGCCCTTGGTTTATATATAATTCGTCTCGGAAAGATTTCTCATACGGGTGAAACATTTTTACGAGCTTGTATAGCATATGCTTTCATTACAACAGCATCATTATCCAATTCAGCAGCTAAAATAGAAATCTACATCCAAGCTGGGATGTTGAGTCTGGTCAGCAATTCACTTCCACAGGTTAATTTAAACGTTTTTCAGTGGGACTTTTGAAACTGATTGTTTAGACTTTAATAATTTTTGAATAATTATTGCAGTTATTAATTATTTGCAATTTTGTTGTTCCCTGCAAAATTCTATTAGTCCAATATTTCTAATGTTTTTACTTCTTTCGTGTATTCTTCCGCCCTTCGTACAATTTTAAAGGTGTGCTGGGTAACTTTGAAAAATTACGTTATTTTTGCAGGCAGATGCAATTTTGAAAAGTTCAGTCGAGGTGTTAGCGGCGGCACACGATCTCAAGGCATCAGCTTACCGTTCCGTCTGTTCCTCATTCCTTGCGTTTTTGGTATTGGTTCCAGATCCTCCGAACAAAATTCCCTTATATATATTTAATGCATTTTTGAATGCCATCGCTAGGTATGTAGTCTATAATTACCATGAAAATTGTGCAAAATAATCTTCATTAATTTGTAACCCATGAGAAGAACTTGCCGTTTTTGTTGTTAAATGCTTCATTTGTCCAGCTTAAATGTTTCCTCAAGGTATCCGTGGCGAAACGAATCATTAGAACACGGGCATGTTTTATTGGATTGCATTTGTTACCTATCAATAATGAATCAGTCGGAATTACCTTATCGTATAGTATATGGTGGCGTGCAATCGAATGACACTTTATATGGTGGTATCAAGGAATTCATAGAATCAATAGAGGAGAAGTGTGAAGTGGTGATGGGTCGTTTAGAAGATATTTACAAGCAGGACAGACATAAGTTAACCCAGTTAGCTATTGAAATCTTGGAATTAATCCTCAGTTTGGGAGATGTTGAAGTGGTAAGTGCTAACATCTGTTTAACTTTTCTTTCAGGTACCGTTTAGATCGCAAAGATTTGATTTTTTTTTTTTTAAGTCTCAGATTTTAAAGGCTTAGTAGCTCCCGGTTTTACTAAGTTAGTTTTTTAGTTGACTGCCCTGGTCGTTGAGCTTTACAACGATTGCATCTCAAACGCGGAATTTCGGAAACGACGAGAGCTGATTCTAAGGAAGATTCAACGGTTTGCAGGAAAAAACGCCGAAATAAAAGGATTGTATGAACAGCTGTGTAATTTGGAATATTCTGCTTATAACAAAAAAGGATGAAGGGGTTTACTAATATTTTAATTTTATATATTTATAAATTATTTTAAAATTATTGCTTAAATTGCTGTAATGTTGATTATCCTGTTGGTTGATCTGTGACCATTTCACTTTATGTTGGCATTAGCTTCATATTTTCTGAGAGTAAACATAGCAAAGCCCATTATCTCTTTCTATTTCTTGTTTATTAGCCTTCATTCTTTTTCTTTTAACCTTTTAGATCAGAACTACAAGGATTTTTTTGTCATTAATCTCTTCTATCAAGTTGCATTTTTTTTTTTTTTTTCACTTATTATTTTGTTCAGTTGATGACTATGAGCTGTGATAAATTTTTTATTATTAAAAGTGTACTGTGCAATTTATACAAAAAGCAATCGTAGCGTAAATTTTGCAGATAATTGTCGGGTTTATCACAAGTTAACTTACTTTTTTCAAAACAATTTTAAGTAATTAAATGACCTATTTTTCACGATTATGATTTTTTTTACTAATTTTTGTGCTTCAACTAATATGAGAAGGTATTTTGATATTGCAGAAAAAGGGATTCGGATGAAAATGTAGTCAAACATCGAATATTATTAACGTTGGATTTCAGGTTACTCTTAGTAGTTTCGGAAATAAGCATTTCGACATGGATGATTTTATACTTCCCGAAGAAATCGATGAAGAGAACACCGATAGTATAGATTTGGACTTTGATGGAAATGAATCAAACGTTCCAACTGGAGATGATCAGAAATTAGTACCGGAATCGGAGATTGAGCTTTCGGTTGTCCATTGCGCAGAAGCTATGAGTGAAACATTACAAAAGTACGAGAAGGTAAAGAAACGCATTGCTGAATTGGATCATCTCGCGATGCAAGTAAGATATTTAAGATATTAGGCTAAAATATGTGTTAGTTTCAAAGCATTATGAATAAGGATGGAGTTCAGTTCTATAAGCCTTTCAAACTTCGGACAGTCAGTTACTCCAGAAACAAAATGAATAAAAGAGAACTAAGAAAAAATTTCTCGTACTGATGAAAGTTCTCTGATTTGTGGATCTCTTTAAAAAATAAAATTGGAAAATACAAATTTTCAAAAAATTTTTATTCCAGTTATCTTTTGGAGTACGTTTACAAGCCGAGATGGATAAATGTGCTACAGAGAGGAGGAATTTTCCATTACGCATTACACTGGAAGTACCATAATTTTTTTTTATTTACTACTAAAAAAATGGCTTACCACACTTCCAGCTTTATCTTTATATAGCTAAAGGAAGATTTTGCCTAAATCTGAAACATTTAATAGGATTTTAAGTCACAGTAGAGGATGCTTAATTAAGGCTAATTGATAACAGCTAATTGATACACGTATAAGAAATACATTCAATATCACACACATATCCAAACTTAACATATGTACGTAATCTTTTTTTTTTTGTAGTTGAATTAAAACGACATATAGCATTTCTCATTGATACGCATTATAACGCCTTGTTACTTTTTTTGGAAATATGAAACGAATAATCAAAAATTAACTGCACAATTTTTTAAGCGGCAGAAATTGAATTCTGGTTCATCAGTACTAATAATTCGATTACAAAACAATTCACTATTTGAAATGATTGATTGGCATTTAGCCCTGACTACTTCGCTTTACCAAACAGCAGCTAATGAGGAAAAAGGTCCATCTACTTTTTTTTCTTCCTATTTTTAGCAAAGTTCCTTAGAAATAAAGTATAGATTGTACTTTATTCTACTCTATCTAATATTCTATAGATTGTAGTGTTGGACACACCAGAAAGTTAAGGTGATGATAATAAATCATGTAGTAATATCTTTTTTTTTCAGATAAAATATTCACGAAAGTAATACCAGTCGAACAGCTCTCACAACATTCTGAGTTCAGTTATGAAGTAAGTAATTTGAAATAAAATTTTAGATTTCAAATATCTATATATATATAAAGTGATCTTTTAGCATAGATTGTAGAGATTTGTTTTTGATCATGTAAGATTCATATATTATTTCACTGTAAAAGGCTTGCCATTATTTTCCAAATAACAATAATACTTAGAGATTTTCTAAATCAGTCGTTGTATTTATAATAAAGAATGATTTGGTTTCTTAAGATTTGCAAAGAATTTCCATTCCTTACACAGTAAAATGTTAAATATGAAATTTTATTGAAAGTTAACGTAAATAACAAAATTAGCTTTAGTAATACAATTCATTGCATTGCAGACATTTTGCACCACCAAATTACCTATATCACTCTTTTTTCGAGTGCACTTGTTTAAGTGTATTCATTTTTCCGAAAACAGAGAACCTCGTGCTTTTCGGGTTGCTCTTGAACCGGTTTATTTAACTCATTGGGATACGGTTACAGTAGTTGCTACACCTGAAAACAGCACCAATAGGGCGGTTCTTTATGAACGAGTTGAAGAGGTTAGTTTATAATAATTGGATTTTCTGTTTCAAGTACATTTTTTTTTTACTTCATGAAAAAATTTGAAGTTGCAAAATTTCACAGTTGGAATAAGTTCAGGTTAGGAAAGGAAAAAAGAATTCTAATGTATTTAATATTACGCATGAGATTTTAGGAGCAAAAAATTACAGTACCTGAAGCTTTGGTATATTTAATTTGTGACGAAGAAGAAACAGAAGAAGCGCTTCTCAAATGGATCATTAATACACCTAGTGAAGGATGCGAGAGTATAAATTGTATAGTACTGGATGATGACAGTATTAGTTGGCCATTTGTAATTAAGGTCAAAAAACAAGGATTGAATTATGATGTTGTGCTAAGGATGAAGAATGCGAAGTTACGATGTAATTTAATTAATGAACTACAAATTAGGATTTTGGTAAATTTTTTCCCTTCAAATTTACATTGATATATCATCAGTATCTAGCTGACTAATTAACTAATTAATAGATTTTAAGTGACTGATTAAACTCCTCCTTTTGTGGAAATGTCTATTAGCAAACTTTAGTAGAAATTTGGTCGACTAAGATTTTGAATTTAAATCCAATGTATTGTGAGGAAAAAAAAAAATGTAACAAAAAAAAAAGAAGCATTACAGATTCGAATGCGATATATTTGGAAAGAGCTGAAGGAAAAGGAAGACTGCGAATTGCTTTTTGATAATAATTCACTATCTGACTGTTTCGCTTCTCTCATTGCTAAATATAGGCGTTGATATGTTTGTAATTATTACTGCATTGCTTGGTGCATGTTTTATGATTACCTCATTGATAAAGCTGATATTGGAAATATTTATAATGACTGTTTTTCTTCGTGTTGCGTAATGTCCCTTGCTAAGCATTTAGGCGCGATTTGCATATCAAAACAAAACAAACGAACATCATTCAACTTCTTATGGAAACTTATGCTGCACATAGCTCGCTTAATTTGGTCACTAAATTGTTATTTAAAAATGCAGTCAAATTAAAATGGGATTTAATGATGGGGCAATAACAATTTGGCAAATAGACTTTATCAAATTGTAATAAGTGATTCCGGACAGAATTTTCATTCATAGGCTCGTAATCTGGAGAAAGAAATTAAGTATCGGAATTTGAACTGGAATGAGAAAAGATAGGGAGAACTTCGGTGACTACGGGGATATGCACAAAAATTACTAATTCTATATGGGAATGTGATAGTGTTATGGTGAGACCTGATGGCATCACAGTGGTAGTCATCGTGATATAAAGCATATAACATCGTGATATATATGCTATGAGGCAGGGGGGGGGGGGTGTCGGAGATTTGGACGTGTTTCAGGCATTTGTTCATGACGTGTGGAGGATTACAATAGTCATTACGATAGACGTAAGGGTGTTCAGCGTCCAGCCTAAATTTCGTTATATTTTCTCTGATTCAATTCCAGGTTTAACGATACTTATCATTGATCCGTGAGTGGTGACAGCGTGAAGAAAAATTGGCACTCTAGGCGTACTTCACGTTTCTGTTAGCAAGTATTTATACGTTTAGAGGCTGTCTTTACGTTCCTATCATCGTAGTCTGCCAAAAGTGTAGCAAACCCAGTATATTTAACATAACAGTCGTATCGTACCGAAAAATTGAAATCAGTATATCAAGCGTTGCATAAATTTGAACTTAAATATGCTTTCATAATTCAGTTTCGGATTTGAAAGTCTCTGTGTAGTTTCCATAACGATGAAAAATTTGAATTCTGCTCCATTTTTTTTAGACAAACTTGATTAAGAGGAGCATAAAATTTTATTGTCGACGAAATTAGTTACATCTCAGAGATATTTAGCATATAATCCAAACCGTGCTTCATTACAGGTGTGCTTCATTTAAAAATGGTGCGTAAATTGAAGTTCCATGAGAAAAAGTTGTTGAAAAAGGTTGATTTTATTTCATGGGAACTTGATAATAATATTCATGAAGCGAGAATTTTACGACGATATCACATTAAGAATCGTCATCATTATTCCTTATACAATACGTTGGCAGCTGATGTTAGTTTATACATATTATGCTATGGTTTTTGTTTCTAATAAATCAAAGAAAATGAAAAATTAAACATCTATTGGATTCTTTCATACTCTGTACTGCTATCATGGCGAAAATATATTTTACTACTGAGAGACAATATAATAATGATAATTTATTCCCACACATAGCTATTTTTCAGAAGAATTAAATAATTTCGTTTTCTAGAATAAGTGATATTAGGGGCCATCATTAGGCTTTTATCTGTAGCATTACTGGACATTATTTTGTATAGCATTAGCAATTGAAATTGATTGTGAAGAAAGATTCGGTAACTTTGGATTTAGGTAATTAGTTTTCAATGACAGATAAGCTATAGCTGAGAAAACAGCTAAGTGTGATAAAGTACGAACGTGTAGCTCCATATTCACTTCAATTTTAAAGGATCTGGTCTACTACAAGTGATTTTTATTCCTGTTTCATTATAGATTCGAGAAATCGCGTTGAAATTAAAAGAATTACCATTGAATGACCCATTTCGTTTGAAATCTGTTCGAGAATTTTTGGAAAAATTGTATGCTATTGGCCTAATACCAACCGCTGACACCTTAGAACGTGCTAGCAGAGTTTCGGCTTCTTCATTTTGTAGGCGTCGATTACCGGTATTTATGATTTTATGCAACATGTGAGAAGTTATCTAACTCTATAAATATGTCGCCGAGGCATCATTACGCCCTTCTTTAAACCTTGAAAATCTCAGTTTTATGCTAAATTTGTGTAGCAAACTGAATTCTTAAACATCGTAATTTCAACTTCCATGAATTCTCCTCATGTAATTTTATTGTAGGTTGTGATGAAGCGTCTGGAAATGGCAGAAACTGTACGAAATGCGAGTGATCTTGTAGAACAGGGACACGTACGAGTGGGAGTAGAACTGGTAACTGACCCTGCATTTCTGGTTACTAGAAATTTACAAGATTCTGTTACATGGACGAAAGATTCAAAAATCCGGAAGCATATTCTTAATTACAACAATGAACGCGATGATTTTTTATTATGATATTTTACTGCTTTAATTTGACTCAAATCGAGTAGTAGATGTTTATCCTTCAATTTTTTAAATAGTTTTTCTAAAACGCCTTGATGGAAATGCAGTAAATCAATATAATGGTTATCAATTCATTAGGTAAATGTGATTGGAATTCGATTAATGCATGATACAATTAACTCCTCTGTGAGATATGAAGTTACATCACTATCAAAATCATTTATGCGGTAAAATAATTAGCTGTTGTGTGGTATTGAATTTGTTGTATTATTTGCTCAATACTTCTATGAGATAAGTCACATCGCTATCCAAATCATTTAAATCATTTGTTTCTGTACAAATTGCTTTTAGTCTTTTTTTTTAGTAAGAAATTTGTTTGAGCTATTATCTGAACGGCAAATGTCGCTTCTGCATTGAGGACATTCTAGAATGTATTGTTTAAATTGCTATGAAAATTTTCCGTCAACCAAGGGCAGATTCTTTTTAACTTGGTTCTTTTAGTTAAAGCAGTTTTGTCCGTGCATAAAAAATCATTAAATATCCGAGTAAACATGTTGCATCGAGAAAAATCTACAAAGTTAATTTAGATAGAATGTTAGGTATTTCGTTGTCCTTAACTTGCAGTAATCAAGTCATTCCTATGTATGTTGTTGACTTTAGAAAGAAAATGGATTCTGGTAGAAATCATTTTAATGATTTTTCCTTTTCAAAATTATTAAAAATGATTTCGTCTGCAAAGAAAAAAAAGCTTTTCTGGACTCGATTTCATAGATATTTATGTAAGATATGTTTATTTTCTAGCAGAATCGTTGATCTGAAATATTTCGATCGTTTTTGTTCATATTTGGTAGTTCTAGAAATGACACGAATCTTACCTCTCAATGCTGACTATAATTAATGTCTAACTAATCAGCAAAAGTTACTGTTCGCTGGATGCTTGAAATGTTTGTGATTGTTGACTGCTCATAATAATTGTAATTATCATTAATCGGCAATCACATCCCTTACTATGTGATTACTGATTACTGATAAGAACCTCAAGTGAATTGCTAAAATTATTCAGTGCTCACAAGGTTAATTTTTGAACAAAACTGCGAAAACATTCTTTCCCTTTGAGAAGTTTACTTAAAAAATAAAAACGCTCAAAGTGGAATTTTAATATCAACAAAATCATTTTTCATTTTCTTCGTTCTCTTTTTTGTTAATTCGAAATTTACTCAAATTTTTCGCCAGGTATATTATACAAAAAAAATTAATTTTCACGATGGGATTTCGATATTTTTTATGGCTTTCATTACCACACAAGAATTATTGCTCTGTCATTTTCACAAATTTTTCCATTCCTAATAGTCATTTCACTTCAGAAGCAACAAATTTAATTAAATTATGATGAAATTTTCACTGCAAATTTAATAACTGAATAGGCACAGTCATACTTTTAAATAAAACATAAAAGAAATATGGGTAAAAAAAGACTTCTTTAAAAAAACAAGAGTTTCATTTGATAACTTTTTTAAGATTTCAAACATTAAATAATAAAATAAAGATTTCGTTATTGTTTTTTGCAATTACAGTGATGGAGAAACAGAAAAAAAAAGAAAAAAAAAAAAAAAAAAAAAAAAACGAGAATTGGTCATAATTAAAATAAAATGAAAGAATATAAATGAGAATGGCTCGTTTTCAATCATTCTCTCTGTTAAGCTCACCATGCTATTCAATAAATTATTTTGTTCAGTTTTAACAAACAGAACAAAAAAGAAATTGAAGTGAGGAATTTCAAATTATCAATTTGTCTTAGTTTTCTGATGCCATATGCTACAGCCATCATCATGGGCCCATGATCGAGCAAAATATGACACAGAATAAGTTAATGAGTTACCATAGCGTGGTATCATATCATCGTTTGGATTATCATTGAAGTTACCGCACAAACCGCAAACCTATGAAGTTTTACTGATTTTAAATTTTTCAATGTTAAATTTCGCATTATGCATTCATTTTCTTTTCACTTCAGGTGCTTCTTTAATTACAAATTATGCTAATTTGCTTCTTTTTTCATATTAAATAATATTGTTGCTAAAGTTTTTTCTACGTAAAATTACGCTAATTTTCTCATTCGCAATTATCTTTTTTTTTTCAGTGTTATTTTTAGCGTAAAATTATGCTAACTTTCTTTAAACCGATTATAATAACCTGTGGACTAAAAAAAAAAAAAAATTCATAAGTAATTCATATAGTCATTTTCAAGCATTTGAAATAAAAATATTGAAAAAACAAGACGATAAAATGAAACTTAAATTTAATGATTGCTGAATGAACAGTAAAAATAGTCAGCATAAGCCATATAGAATGTTAAAAGTTGTATAATTTCAATTTTTTTTTTTTTATTTGGAATTAGTTATTCAAAAAAAAATATATATATATATATATATAATAATTTTAAAATAAGACTCACCTTTGACTGATATCGTTTGGTAAGGATTATTTCAGCGAATGATTCACCATCCCAAATTACTTTTAAACCAATGAATTTAAATGAAACAACAATATGTCCGGTATTGGGATCTTCATATGCTCGATATTCCGGCCAATCACTGTAACGAACGTACGGAATAGTGATTATTCTCGTATGTTCACGTATAACCTATAACAAAAATTGCCTCATAAAACAATCAAAAAATGCAATTTCAATGAACGAATTCACAAATTTATTCGCTTCTTTTCTATATCTTTCTATTGCAAAAAAAATTTCTTCAATTCATTCCATAAATATTTTCTTTTTTTTTTTTTTTGCTGATTGACTAAATCCAAAATATCACTTTAGAGGAAGAAATTCTCAAATTTGTTGATTTCTTTTTTCCCCCACTGATTATTCTACTGAATTTATTCAATTTAATCCATAAATTCTTTTCATTTATTGTCATTTCTCTTTTCTGATAACCTTCTTTGGTAGCAAATGTACGGTGAAAAATGTTCCATTAAAAAGTGAAATATAAATGACAATACGTCGTGTCCATGTTAGTGGTGGCTTACCACCGTTTACGCCAATTATTTTAAATTGTGGAAGAATTCTGTAAAAAGAAAAAGAATAGAGAAACCAATTATTTCAATAAATTTTAATGTATTTATTTTAATATATCATTTTAAAATAGTTGATTTAAAATTCTGTTTTATTCACCTACTAATTGGTTCCATTTTGTTTTCCTCAGCATAAATCATAATTAATTCTACAAGCTAACAATAGCTCATTATTTAAAGCATTTATTGTCATTTTGTTTCGCTCAGACTAAATTATAATTAATTTCATAAATGAAACAAAATTTCAACTGTGAATTTTCGAATATTACCCATTGTTTGAACACATTTGCGCAAGAATATAACTGCATGCTCCTTGAAATGAATATCCGAATTTATCAAACGTTACATAGTGTGGATCACCGAAAACAGTACACGAACTTTCCTCTGAAAAAAAAAGGAGTTATTTCTTTGTTTTATCCAGAATTAAATGCCAATTAATAATTAGAGAGGCATTGCATTTAAAAAGCCCTAAAAATTTGATTAAAAATATCAATAAAAAATAGAAAAAATATAAAAAAAATTTGATAAAATAAAAAAAAACTTTAGTTAGAAATTGTGCAAAAATAACCGATGAAATGAAGAAGCACTGGGTATGAACAATAACGAAAGACACATGAAATAAAATAAAGTGCTTAAAATTTTTTAATTATTTTTAATTTTTTCAATAGAGCCTGATTTAATTAATGATCATTTTTATTTTCGTTATTTTTTTTTTGTTTGTTTGTATGTTTTTAGTTTCTATAAAACGCTCAAATTTCCGACATTTTAGCGTTGCCACATTGGTCATCTTTTTTTTTTTTAATTTGACAAAAAGAAAAAAATAAATAAACAACTTTTCATCTCTCTCATTTGCTTTATCTTTTGAATTTAAAATTATTAACCGAAATTAATGAATTTATTCAGTAATTATGCATGAATAACTAACATATTTACCTTATTAAACTAACAGTTTATATTAATTCTACGTACGGGGTAATATTTGCTGCTACTGTTGCCTTTTTTCTTTAGAATCTTTTTTTAATTTGAAAAAAAAAAACGAAAATATAAAACGATTTATACTCGATAAAAAATAAACAGACAAAAATAAAACAATTATAGTTTAATTTAAAAAATAAATAAATAAATAAACGAAAACGCAATTTATGCTTTCCTTTTCCTTTTTTTTTTTATCAATTTTATCATCTAAGCAATTAACATAAATTATTAGCATCTTACTGTAATTAGACATATTTATCATTAATAATTTGCCACTGTTTATTTACTTAGCTCACATTCATGACAGCATGATCCATTCAATTGTTTGTAATAACGTCCACTTGGACATTTCCCTTTCCATAGACAATCCATTTTTTTGCATTTAATTAAACCATTAATACATATGCAATTTGAACAATTACCACTGAATGTCCACTTCGTTCCATGCTAAAACATGCAATCATTGATCGATTGATTGATTGATTGCATGATTGATCAGAGTGTGTAATATGTTCAATTTATAAATTTAGCTTTTCCGTTAAATTAAAATTAAATAATTCATTGAGATTTTTTAATTGTATGCTCTGTCGAAATTGCGCGTAATATATAATTTTTTCCTTCTTTTTTTTTTTTTTGATTTTTTAATGTGGGACTTAAAATTTTTTTTTTTATTTTACATTATGATATTTCTGACGAATGCATTAATCAGATTTAAATTGTATATATAGCTATTTTAATTTGCATATTCATATCTGCATTGATGTGTTTAACGAAAAAAAGAAATTCATTTTTTGTTCAACTGAAAGGAAAATTTGAAAATTTGTTCGCTTTCTTCCAAATTAAAAAGGTATTGTTTTGTCTTAAATTTGGAAGGAGAAAAAAAACAAATTTTTTAAATTTGTCAACTAAATGACCTTAACAGTGATTTCGTTTCCACTGATGTCACTTCTTCTGCATGAATTTTCCTTCTTATAGCAGAATGGACAACAAACATTAGGCTTGTAAAATACATTCGTTAGATCACAAACTTCAACTGGACAAACAAATCTGAAAACTCTGAGAATGTAAGAATGGAACGGAACTTGGAACATGAAATGTTGTGGATGATAATTAATTGGTGGAAAAAAATTGAATGTATACTACAAAATAAAATGCAATATAAGACAATCGAGTAAAACTTTGATGAACTTTTGACCTTTGACAGATAATTCCGCCTGGTTGACAGGAACAGCGTGAGCATGGATCTATCCGGAATGTATCATAAACAGAATAAAGCCAACCACGAAAAAAACAATGTGAACCATTTGAAACTGATAAATTTGAGCGCTCCGACAGAACCGTATAAGTTTTACATTCTGGACAACATCTGCAAAACTATAATAACTGATAAGAACAATAACAATCATTAACTTGAGTATTTCATTTCTAGTGATAAAAATATATATTAATATCAGCATAAATTCATTAACCAATGTAACTAAACCACTAATGAAAATAGAAACCATTAAAAAAAAATAATTTAAAAATACCTCTTTGGATGTGTAATATGTTGAGAAACTGGACAGTTTAGTACAGGGCAAGTAAAACGGTAGCAATGGTACCACTGATTTAAGACTAGATCACATCGAACACATCGATCTTGGATAGCTGATGGTGTTAAGCATAGACTGCAACAGTAGCCAGCCAAGATACGTCCATTTGAGCAATTTGAAATGCATTGAATTCGCCAACTTGTGATAATACCAGCCTAGGGTAGTGATTAATTAATAAATGGCACAAAAAGTTTGGAAATGGATTGGTGAATTTTAATTAGTAATATGGAAAGTAGTGGAATATAATGAATTATAATAAACGAATGCTTAATTGATTAATTTAAAAGTCTATGTTTATGGGATATAAAATGATTAATAATAAATTATTAATTGATGAATTAAGAAGTGCTACTAAAAAAAAAAAAATGATAACACAATAACAAAAATAGTAAAGAATTAAATAAGGAAAGAAAGAAACAATACAGAAATACGATGTAGATGAATGGGTAATTAAGTTAAAACAAATAACTGAGTAAGTGAAAATAAATAAATAACTAAATAAAAATAGATAAATAAAAAAGACAATGAGGGAGGAAATTAATAAACAAAATAACAAACAAACAAATAGGACGGATAGGCAGATTAATAAATAGACAGCAATAAATCAGCTGAAAAAAAAAAAAAGAAAAAAATAAACGGAGAAACGAAAATAACACGAAACAAATTATCTATCACATTTATTTGAAAAAAAAAAAAAAAGACATTTCAGCATTTATCACCATTTGATAAAAACTATTCCGTAATTTTCTTAAAATTAAATTTAAATTTTTCAATATCGTTTTAAAAAAATTAAAGAAAGTTTAAAGGAAAAAAAAACAAAACAAAACAAAAGAAAATGGAAAGAAAACGAAATAACTTTGCATGAAATTTGCGTGCAAACATCTTGCGCACTTGTCCAAATTTGATTATTAACACGTTTAATGCCCAAATGCATGCAATGCAAACATTGCATGCAGCAAGTTTTGTTATTTCGGTCCCATACTGTTGGACAGTTCGTCAACGGATGACACTTTTCCAATAAGCATGTTATTAGACCATTCTGAAAACAAAATAATTATTGTAGTGCATGGTTGTTGTTTGTTTATTCTGAAAAAACAAAATAATTGTTGTACTGAATGATTGTTGTTTTGTTTATTCTGGAAAACAAAACAACTATAATAGAGTAAGTTATTAAATGCTGCTATGAATTGCTGTTGTTTGTTTATTCAAAAAAAAAAAATTAGATATATTTTAAATTTGTTATATATTTATTATTTTCTGAAATATTTCCTTATCATATTTTCATTCCTATCATTTTTTTTTTTTTTTTTAATAATAATTATTGCATGTCCTTATTCCAATTATAGTTCCTTTTTTTTTTATATTCCTGCTATCATGCCATTTTATTTCTATTCTTATTAATCCAATTATTTTGTGAATTATAATTAAATATATGGAATACACAGTTATTAGCATAATTTCAGAAATCTAAACGATAATTTGAATGCATGTCTGAAATGTGACACTTATTTTGTTTAGGATAAAATAAGTAATTAATTATGTTCAACAAAGACAATTATTTGTCTATTTTGCTTTATTTTTTTTAAGGTAATGGGCCTTGAGGATAAATATCATTTCAGGTCGATATTTCATAAAATTTTATATTTATATTAGTAATTAGCTACTAATATAAATATACTTGATTACTAAGTGATCGGAACTGGAAATTGATAATTGATCGATGATTGGTTGCCGACAAAAAGCATATATAATGTGCTGTAAAGCTATATTGCAAGCTCCTCAATTTATTTATTAAGCAATTAAAAGTTTGAAGCGATTATCAGTTTGATAAGCTTGAAATGACTAAAATTATCTCTTACACTGTTAAACATAATATGAAATGAAATTTATCTAATGATATGATTGGTAATATTAAATGTCTAAAAAATTAACAATTTGAACTATTTTTTGACACTCATTTTTTCCTTTTAATAAATTAATTACTTCGTCTATGATAATAAATATAAGACTGATAATAGCAACCTTACACATGCAATGATAGCAAGGTGACGTGACCAAACCACGTGTTACATCCGCCAAGTCAATTTTGGCACCTTCTTTTGCACACGGTATTCCTAAAACTCAAAATTATTTGCAAAAAGAAGAAGAATATGGGTAAATTATTGTTATAATTTGATATGATAATATGATATGATAAGGTATTTTGATATTGATATGTTATGATATGATAACATGATAGATAATAAATGTTTGAAAATTTTAATTTAACGATAAATAATAAAAAAAAAGGAAAAAAGATGCTGGAAGATTAAAAAAAATTCATATATTTGTTTTTGGGAAAATGAAAATGCAAATTTCTATCGAAATATATGCAAGTATTTTCAACCTGTAATTTAAATATAAGCATTCCTTGAAACTATAAATTTGTGAAAAAAAAAAAAAAAGAAAGAAAAACTCACCTTGACCAATAAGTTGTTGACAGTTTATTTGAATAAATAGCAAAGCTAATAAGACAACAACAACAATTGAAGTAGAAGAGGAAATTTTTAAAATCATACACAAAAGAATATATATATAAGGAACGTAAATGCTAAATAATAAAAGGCTAACTATTCCATCCGTTCATCATTTTCATTTCTTTTCTTTTTTTTTTAGTTTTTTTCTTTTTTTTTTTTTTTTTTTTTTTTTTCACTATATTAATCAATAGCAATGTGATAACAAATTCTTTTTGTCACTGATAACGCAAATGTAACGAATTAATTCCACTTAATAAACTTCCAGAAATAAAAAAGAAAAAATAATTCTATTCACTTTTTATAAAAAAAAAAAAAAAAAGAAGAAAAGAAGCTTTTTTTCGTTCTTTTTCTTTCCCGTGTTGCAATGTTTTACAGTAAGCAAATGTTTCCGTATTTATCATTTATCATTTACAATTTATAAACTAAGTTTTTGTTGAAATATAATCGAATTGCATAAAATATTTCGTTTATTTAATTCGAACAAAAAAAAAAGTAAACAAAGAAAAAGGCTTAACCTAAATAATTTATTATTTGATAAAATTTCAGAGTGATAAGCAATATTTCACTCTCAGTGATAAAAAATTTGGTGGTAGTTACTGAAAATAAAAATAAAATCTTAGTTCATTCCTCTTTTGAGATTTATTCTTTCTTTTTTTCGAACGAAGTTAGAAATTTTTAATTTAAAATAATATCTGAAAATAAGTGATAAGAGGGAAAATATTTTTTATTGTAAAATGACAGTATTAAATCAAATTTATGTAATTTAAATTGATCTTCAACGAATTCTCGAAAAGTAGTATAATTATCATAACGATAAAATATAATAATATAATCGACAATAATGCGAGTAATTAGTTATAAATAATTAGGCCTTTGTCCTTCATAATCAGTAATTGCATAGGCAATGCAGTTCATTTTCCGTTATTTAAATTCAAATGCAAGAAGTTTTTCAATTCTTGTTTGATTTCCAAAAATTCACAAAACGCTATAGTGCTTATCACTATAGAATTATACTAAAATGCTTATCAATCGCCCTGCAACAGCTTATCATACATTCAACAATCATTTACTAATTGTTTCATTCATCGAAATTCAATAAACCGGAAATTAGCGGATTGACAACTTGCTCACTTTCCGGCTCATCATCAGCATCTTCATCATCATCCGCTTCCGTTCTACTATCTTCATATATATTTGCCATTGCACTGATGGTGGTATTTTCATAAGAATTTCTCAACAAATTTCGTAAGTCATTTGATGATAAATCAATGTTTAAATCGATTGGTTGAAATGTTGAAATGATCCATTTGATACGCTCCCAAACTGACTGAAAATTCTTGTTCACCAATTTCATAAATAATTAAGTAAATAAAGAAAAGTAAATAAAGAAATTCAAAAAGAATCGGATGGAACTGTATATTTGTCATCTCCTATATTAATTACTCTATTTTAATTGATTTCCATCACAAGTTTAGTAAATAAATTTGATAATAACGATATCAAGAAACTATTACTGTCGAACTATAAGCAAGCAAGTTATCATCCTCAGTCAAAAATTTATCATTAAGCGGTGATAAGATTAAAGAATCAACTGCTCTTCTAACCTTAATAATAACGAAATTCGGATCATTTTACCTGTCCAGAATTTTTAATAATGGAACCATCCAAAGGTAATGGATTCCCTTTTAATGAAGTTATCAAATGAAGCAAATTCAGTGCCGCTGATAATGATAAGCTAGAAGTATGTAACTGTGCATTTAGCTGTTCCAAGCGATCCATACAGCATAATAACTGAAAAATTTTCCTCCAATAACTTCAAAAATTAAAAGTTAGGAAAAAAGAAATTTTTTTTTTCTTAAGAATTTCAAACATCTAAAAAAAAAGTGAAAAAAAAAGGACGAAGCATGAATTGAAATAATCAAACGATAACAGAATGATAAATGGAAGAAAAAAAAACTTTTATTCAAAAAGAAAGAGAAGAAAAGATATCTGGAGATTGTAAATTCAAAAGAAAAAAAAAAAAAATTCAATAAATTGACTTGAAAAATTAACATATTTGTTTAGAAATAATTAAATAAAAATATTAAAAATGAATAAAGAACCTGCTGATAAGTATATTCAAATAGTGTATTCATATAATCCACTTCTACTGGATGTTCAGCTTTTAGTTTTGTTAATATTGCCGCTTGAATCTTTCGCAAAAGAATGGATAATCTTTCCAATTCTTTCTCATCACTTTCCTTTCTTTTTTCTTGCTAGAAAAAAAGTTAAATTACTAGAAGAATTTCTCTCATCTTTTTCTTACTTTTTTTTTTTTTTTCACAAGATGAACAAAAGAGAAATGATAAAATTTACCGAAAAATAAAAATTTAATAATTAATACACTTAGTATACATATAAAAGAATTTTCTTTAATTTAAAAATAAACAGAGAACGATAAAAAAGCAATTTAATTAATAAATTAGTTAGCTCAAAAAATGAAATTAACTCAATTATATCATTTCCATTAAAAATAAGTCAATTATTTGCTTTATTTTGAAAAAAAAATTAATCTTGAAAAAGATTACTGGAGTGTATATACGAAAAGAAACAATAGAGGTAATAACCTGGACGAAAAAATGATGGCACGAAATCCGGAATGCGATTATAAAATGACTTCAGTAAAAAAAGAAAACAATGAAATACATTTCTTTCGGAAGGGGATGCTAGAGTGGATTTCGGAAAGAGATAAAACAATAAATCTTCTTTTTCTTAATAAAATTTTTAAAAATTCTCCACCTCAACATAGACATTTATTTGATGAAGGATATGATCCAATGGAAGTGTACAGTTTAATTTTACTTCAGATTGTTTCTCTTGCACCCTTCTGATCAGCTCATCCGTAAATAAATAAATGAAATTTAATTTTTCGGATTGAATTCGATAGCGTTCTGAAATTAAAATAAAAAAGAAAAATTCTGTTCCTCTTTCTTTTTTCAAAAAGTAAAATTTATCGAAAAAAAGAAAAAAGATGAGAATTAATTTACTGTATTTTTGAGATGAATAAATTGAAATAATCGCTTCTGATAAATATGGTTGCAAGCCAATTGCTGTACCATTTTTAATCTCAAATTCTGAAAATATCTATTTAATTAGAAAAAAAATAATAATAATAGATTTATTCATAACGAAGGTACTCTTAATTACCGCAATCAGTTTAACAATATATTGTTGTACAGTAAAGCGGCAAACACAAGCATTGGAAAAAAAATTATCGTTAAATTATCATATCTTAATGTTATCACTAAGGATAAACCCGTAGTATAGTATACTATTAAAAAGGAACAAAATTTTGCATTTGGCATATTTTTATGTTATTATTAAAAATTAAAATTTAAAGGAAAAAAAATTGAAAATAAAATGAAACATGTTAGTTTAAATTTTGAATGAAAATGACTACTTCATAAAACACTCAAATGCAAAGGTAAAAAATATATTAATTGAAAAATATATTAATGGCTAACTAATAAATACCTGGAAATAATTGCGCTATCTCAAGAGCAGCTAATGATGATTCGATTGTTATTTTGCATTGCGCATTTCGTTGAGCAGTCACTTGATGACACATCAAGTTTAGAGGCATTTTAATTTCCTTACTGATCAGATCACCTTGAAAAGAAAAAGTTTAAAAAAAAAAAATTGCAAATATTTGAAAAGTACTGAAATAATGGGATATTTTGAAACAAATATAATCATAAATCGTCGAAAAGGATGGAAAAAGAAGGAAAAATTAATAATCAATGATTTTGACACTAATTAAAAATGCAAATTATGCTGAAAACAAAAAAACAGATAAACAAAATTGAAGAAGAAAAATTCAAATTCAAAAAAAAAAAAAACGTGATCAATCAGTTACCGGTATTTAGCTGATTTTTCTAAAATTTTTTCTCTAGTCACTTTTTTTTTCTTTTTAGTTTTTTGATATGAACTTTTAATTTTTTCTTATCGTTATGGTTATGAACAAAACAAAAGAGGAAGTAATTTTTCAATTAAATTTAATTACTTTAAAACAGACAAAGCATTTAGTAGAATTTTTGAAATTCGTTCGTTGTTTTTTTGCTCTTTTTTTTTTATTTGCAGAAATTTCAATTAATTTTTCCTTTTAACAGAAATTTTAATCAATGAAAATGATGCCTATTTTCCAATTTCAAAAATTTTCACTACTTTCTGTCCATCTTTTTATCAGAATTTTTAATCAGTAAATGATATGATCAATCAATATAGTACCACTCATATTCATAAATAAAACTGGAAATAAAACAAAACCAAATTGCGATGAGAATGCAAAAAGTTTGCAGCGTAAATCATAAATAGGCTCATCTACAATGTATACACTTGTTGATAATTTTTCAGAGCCATCTGGAAATAATTTTCATGATAAAAAAGAAACTAATTGGTTTTTTTTTTTCGCAAGGAATTAATTAAACTTGCTTGAACTAAAAAAACAATTTAGACTATCAAATTAATCAAGATATTTAAATATCATTTTCGATTAGGTACAGAGAAACGAGTTATGAAAGTGAAACAAAATGAATTGTCAATTTTTTTAAAACTGTAAAAATTTTTGAAGTTTCATCATACAGTTATCCTATCGACTATTTACGAAATTATTTGAGTGATTAATTACTAACTTATATAATTAAGACAAACCAATTGCGGGAAATGATACATATTTGTGGTCAATATGAAATGCTGTTGAACACGTTAGTTTCACGTCTAGTAAGCGTACGCTACTTACTAGTTCAATATTTAACATCAACGATGGAACAATCTGGGATGATTTTTCGCCACGCTAAAATGCAAAAAATTATCAAATATTAATGAAACAAGTAACAGAATGAAACTGTACTGATTCAAAGAAAAATTATTGCTTTATTGCTGCGATATTAAAATATTTTTCATGTTTCAGTCCTGAAATCTATCTTTTAAATTTTATTTTTAGGCAATCGTTTGAACTATTGCAAAAATAGCTTCGCCACTTATTTAATCCATAAAAAGCGAAAGAATAATTGGACGGTATTCCGAAGAAATATATGACCGGGAATATTTATGGAATTCTGAAAATGCGATACGGATTCTATCCTGAAACAAATGAATTCTGCTTGTAGATTAAATTTTATTCTAGAAAGAATGTGGAGAAGAAGTGACCATACCGATTTAAAATCTAAGCCACCGAATGAACAATTCAATGATAAAGAATTTTTCGCTGTGGTATCTGAAAAAAAAAAAAAAAAAAAAAATGAAATTTCCATCAAAAAATTTCAAATATTCCTTCCTTTCTATTAAAAATTAATTTCAATTTTTTAATGTAACAAATAATTTACGAAAATGAGAAGAAATTTTTATCATAGTTAAAGTAAATATGGAAAATTTGAAATTGATATTACAATATATCAAAGTTAAAAACTGCATTAAATACAATAGCTTAAATGCCTCTTATGTGATCGACGATAAATTTACCAATAAATATTTCAAATAAGTTCGCATTATAAAAAATTAATGACCAAAGTACAGGTCAGCAGAATCATCATTCAAGAGACTTAAATTGGCAAGACTTTTTGTGTTTCTTTCCTTCGAAAAAAATAAAAGTAAAATATATACATATATTTTTAAATAAAAAAAATGCTCTAAATTGGTTTGTGAAAAAGAAAAAAAATACTTTTTATCAGTGAAATATGCTATATTAATTATTCTTTCTAGCTTTTTTTCTCGTGTTTTATAATGAAAAATTACCATTTTGCAAATAGAAATTTCGAAAAAAAAATCATTAATTTAAAAAAAAAAGATTCAATTAAAATACCATCAATTAACTCTAACGGCTTCTTACGTATCAACGCTTCAAGTTCCATGAATTCCTTGTGACGTTGTTGAAAGTCAATGAAACGTGTTTGCGGCGCTGGTAGACGGAAAAGTGATGGCTCAGTACCCAAATAACTTACTGATATTCTTGAATTTGATAAAATTACCAGCATTGAACGGCATACTGCGCTTAAATCAGTAGACAAATTTGTATCCATATACAACAGAAAAAAAAAGAAGCAAACAGTTAAAATTCTAATTAACTAATTAATGAGTTAATTGATGAAGAAGAAAAGAGAAAGAAAAGGATTGTTACTAACCTAAATGTACATAGTCGAACTTGAATTGCATCATATAAAAGTTGTGCGGCCCACACTAAAATCGTATCCTTGAAAAAAAGCAACATTCGATTAGCTGTTGTAATACAAAATTGTACATATGCGTCATGTGCTGTAAAAAAAAAAAGAGTAATTAAAAAATTAATTTAGGTAATATAATTAAAAAATTAATTTAGGTAATAGTTTGAAAAAAAAATTCAATGACAAGAAGTTTAAAAAAAAAAAAGAAAAGCATTGAAGAACCTCAAAAAAAAAAAAAAATCAATCTTGTAAAATTAGTTGGAAGCAAAAATATAGCCTAACTGAATAATTAGCTAAAAGAAAAATTTAAAATAACAAAAGAAGGTACGATAAAAAAGAAATTAAAGTCATCGATTTCGATAATCATTTAATAAGCAATTAATCAAATACTTCATGATAAAAAGAAGAGATCTGATTAAATCAATGAGAAAATTAATGAAAAAAAAAAAAAAAAAAAGAAGAAGGAAACCAATGAAAAATTTGCAATTTGGTTGATGCATTAATTGCTCAATTAATTAATTAAAAAAACTAACTAGAATCATAAACAAGAAGTGATAAGGCAACAGACTGCAAGCGATACGTAAATCTTAATGTACCACCGTGTGTTAAGCAAAATAAGGTACGTTTACACAAGATAATAATGGATGGTTGAACAAGTGATGTATCGATAACTGCTAAATCTAGCGGATAATCACCAAGGCTAAATATCCAGTTAGCCTAAAAATACACATCTATTAGCTAACAGTGATAAAGTCGAAAAATATCAATCAATTTTGACGAAGAAAAGCACGAGAATAATAGCAAAAATGTTTGATAAACTGTTTTAAAATAACAAATTACAAATCATTTGTTAAATATAATGAGAAAAATAGATAAAAATTAATTATCTATGTTAATATCAAATAGTAAAAAGTCAGTATTTATTAAACCATAAGTGAAAACAAAGAAAAAATTTAATTAATTATTATAAATATTTGCTCCTTTACAGGTTAATTAAAAAAAAGAAAAGTAGCAATAATAATAATAATTAAACTACCAATGAGGCAAAGAAAAAAAAAAAAGAAAAATAATTCCAATTATTTACAAATAAAAACATTTCTTTTTTCTTTAAACAAATAATTAAACTACAAAAATAGAATAAAACAGATGGTGAAATTTTAATTAGGGGTTAATTTTAATTTAACTGATCAAAAAAAAAAAAAAAGAAAAATGTAGAACCAACGGGGATTTTTTTGCCATATTTTTGATCAGTGGATGTTACAGTAGCAAGTGTTGAGTAGCGGTATGAAATGAGGATTGCTGAAGATGATGCGGTAATAATCGAGTCAGAATTTGAAGCATAGATAATTGGACCCGGAAATTGGCCAATTAATGCATTTAATGAGCGATGGAAAAGCTCCTGTTCAGCTTCAAAAATCATCAATGAACAGTTCATATCCTGAATACAAATCTGTGATATTGTTGCTCGGCCAAATCGTCCAATGCACATATTATATGCAATCGTTGATAAGGTATGCTCATGAAGGATAATTAATTGATTAGCTTCACCATCTGAAAATTAAGCAATTTTATGAAGGATAACTACTTGTTGATAAATGAGTTCTTTGTCATTCGAAAATTTCAGTGATTTTTCTTTTTTTGAAGATAATTTATGAAATTTTATTAGTGTGGATAAATTTATTAACGATAATTAATTAACAAGTTTTACTATCTGAAAACTTCATTCATTTTTTTTTTTTATAATATTTCATAAAGTTCTGTTCCTGCAAACAACTTTTCAAAATATAATTAATTAATAAATAACATTATTATCTGACAATTTTTATGATATTTCCCTATCTTTTTCTAAAGCATAAATTTACATCGATTAATTAACCGGTAAAGAATACAAAAGATAAAAAGATATTGCTGATATACTTCCTTATTATTATAATTATTACTTTCTGTTTTTGTTCTTAAGAAATTTTTGTTGATTAATGGATCAGCAAATCAATTAAAATACCTGAAAGGAACTGATAAATAGTCAATTTTTGTTGTGATAAGATGGCAATTAAGTTCTGTTCTGTGCCAGAAATAAAATTTGCAATTGCAATATCGAGAATGCCAACGGATAATTCTTCTTCTAACAAACAACTTAACTGCTGTTTTGTATCAGTTGCCTGACCCGGATCAATGATCCATAATCGACCTGTTATACTACCCACAACTAATTGATCTGCAATCTGACTTTATATAATTTAATAGAAATAAATTAAATTTAACGACAGGTTATAATTAGCAAGTAGTTTAGATTCGAAAAAAAAAAAAAGCCAGAATAATAAAAAAAGAGAGTATTCGATTGAATATGAATTAATTTTTTTTAAACAAACAAGTCGGCCTCACAAGCACCTGGAAACACTTCTCAAATTTATCCGGTGCTAATTGTCAAAATCCTTATTATTTGTTTGTCCTTATCCTTGTCCGTGCTTAAGATGGTCTTTTCTATCTTCTTTACATAGAAAAAAGAAACTGGACTCCATTATATTTCTCAAACAGAAACTAATTTCTAACTTGTCACACTTGAAAGTATTTCTCGATTAATGCTTCTGCACAAAAGGGGAAATTGCACCGACAGTTCTTCTAAAATCACCTACGTAACACGTCTTACTGCTTCAAAGTTAGCAAAAATTTAAGCAAATATCAAACCTCGATTCTCGATTAATTCACCAACTGCACAGACATTCGCCTGATTTAGTTCAAGAGCAAGCCATTCATGAACATGAAATACCGACATACTAATAACTTCCTACTTTTATTAGCACTTTTGATGTTAGATAAGGATGTACTGGATGAATAGAGCATATTGAAAAGCCAATTTATTTCGTTTACAAATCCCAAATTACCATAGCAACATACGCTAAATCACTAACCACATGGAAGGAATTAAGTAACAGAAAGAAATCTGAAGAGAAATCAATGAAAACATTTTAAGCATTCCATGAACAACAGACCATTAGAAAAAAAAGGATTGAAAATCTATTTCACAATTTTACAACTCATAGTTTTAAAAGTCTCATGCCACTATTCAATTTATGCACTGCAAAAATTATACAAACAAGGTAATTTTTACACGAAGTAATATCTTCCTTGAATCCAGAAATTCCAAAATTAACTACTTCCAAGTTTTATAAAACATAGTGATGGACAACGGAATTAATTTTCAAGCTAGAAACCATCCTATGAGTTGTTGCACCATAGCACCACCGTAAATATACGCATGTACATTGCAGGAGAAATTAAATATTTTACAAACCTATGAAAATGAATGTTTAAATCACTTCTAAGTCATATCTTATAAAATAAACCTACTAAAAAAAATGAACCACTAACTTGGAAAGTAACTGAAGGTTTTTGAAAACCACCACACTAACGTATATGATGAAATTATCAATTCAACCGACTTTCAATCCAGCAAGCTTAGTCAGTTTAAAACTTAATTACAAGAAATTTTGGACTCTCTGTAGACCAGAAAATTCAGCAAAATAATTTTAGAAAAATTGATAAGAAACCATAATACTACGACAAGGCAAGTTATAGGACTAAAAAGGGAAAGACTAAAAAAGGAAAAAGGAAAAAGATGGAAAAGATCTTTATACTGATGTCACACATTTTTGAAAATGGAAGAAAAATTTGGGAATAAAAAGGAAAAAAGATATTAAAAATAGAAAGAATAACAAATACAAGTAAGGCATTTGGGTAATTAAAAAACTTAGAATTTAAAATTAGGCTTCAAAATATTTAATAAGCAAGCGGCAAAAAAGTCATTACGCTCAGTTGTAAATTTGAAACCCTAAGTTTTGTACTTCCTTATCATAAGTATTAATTAACCATAACGATGCCAAATATTCATAAATAATATAGAAATGAGAAAAACAAAGGGAATGAGGAAAAAAACAATCTTTGAAAGGCATTAATAATAAATAAACCAGAAAAAGAAACCCAGATGATTAATTCTGAAAGAAAGTCATTCGAGAAGCAATCGCAACCACCGATCACTAATTAATCAAAAAAAAAAAAACGCGAAAAAAAATCGATTCTGAAAATATTCTGAAATGAAATCACTGAATGCAGATCAACCATCAACATTCATTAATGTACAAAAAAAAGTGCTCTGGGGAAACACACTACAGTACTTGGTAATTACCATGGCATGACAAATTGAAAGACAATAAATCCCAGTGAAAAAAGTGCTTCCCGAAAGATTCCTGACAGCTCATCCAACACGACAGGAAATATTCCGAGCATATGAATTAACATTATCACTCAGACCAATTAGGCTAAAACCAATTTTGCAGTATCACTTCAACACAATCTCCTTTCTGAAAATTCTCATGAATATTTCCTGATCTAATCAACTCTTCTTTTTCGATTTCTCTTCGCGTCTTCGCCTTTTTTCTTCCTCACGTTTCTGTTTGAGTTTGATTGAACTCATCAGCTTATACGTTATCAGCGCTAAAATTGAACCGTTGAATTTTCTGCACTTCAAAATAAAATCCAAGAAATTCTGATTATCTCAGCAGAGAATTATTTCTAAAGTGAAATGAATCGAAAGGAAAGAAAAAGAACTAAAGAAGAATTCGGAAGATATAAAGATGGAAGTGGTGGCGATTCTTCAACTGTAATTATTTCTTCTTCATTTTTAATGACTTATTTTCATATCAAATTAGTTGTAGATTATCAAGCGTCATTAAATTATGAAGGAATTTTAAATTCAAATAAGACATACCTGAAAAGAAAAACTCTTGCACGTTGCTCAATTCGTGGCGAACAATCGTCGTCTTCAACAACATTTTGTAAAAGCTCTCAAAGAAAATGAAAAACTTACCTACAAGAGCGACAACAATCACGGCCGGTATAATAAATACTGAATTATCGAAACTGTGTTGAAAACCACTTTTGCCACTCAATTCAACCATCAGAATCTGGAAAACGACTGAACAAATGCTAATAAACGAAATGGAATATTAATTAAGCGTTACGGACAGGAGCGTTAGTTCAGTTACTGAAAACATTTCGCAACTCCGGAACTCATCAAAGATACCATTGTCGATAAACTCATCCCACCAGAACACCTAAATTTGCCAAATTTCCCACGCAAAACACGTAAACCGCTACCCAATTAAGTAGTAAATCTGGATGCCAACACATTTCGTGAAATAAACCGCATCTCAAACCGGCATAAACTGACGCGCTACGAAAAATTGTCCCAATTTCTTCAGGTTTCCTACATCGGTTCCCAGGTCAACCTTTTATTGCCATGATTTTCAAATATGGTAGTATTATTTCGGGTCACTCCTACCATCATAAATTTCAGGGATGCAGGTGGCACTTCAGATCATCCTTGGTACCATAGAATTTCAACAATGCAGTAGTGTTTTCAGTTACCGTACTACCGTACGGTTCTAGGAATTCAGTGATATTTCCCGCCACTCCTAGTGCCTAATTTTAGTTCCAGAACAAACTTTTTTTTTCCACTTCCGTTGATAACAATATTTTTGATAACAGAGAGAAAATTTCTAATGCAAATTTATGTGATGTGAAGGGATTTGCCTGATTTAAATTTTGAAATTCGAATAGTTAGAGGTCAAATTAGATATTCGATTGGATGACTTCTCAGGTCGCAGTTTATCTTCCTGCTTTTTTTTTATTTATTGGAATATATGAAATTGTATTTTCAATGCAACTGTAAAAAAAAAAAAAAAAAAACTGATAACTGATAATGTTAATGATTGTTATAATCCATGTTCGAGTGAAATTGTACTTGGAAATATTTGGTGTGGTTGAGAAAATATTAGATTGAGTAATATATTAATGAAAGATGATAACAGTGACATTTATGAGATGATAATGTCAGTAATGATTACTTAAGTGTTAAAGTGATTCTAGCTTTTGACTTGACTGATATGTTTCACGTTTTAGAAATATGTTAATATTCAGTTGATTCAGTTGCCTTTCACAATTCTCTTTAAACCAATTTTGCAAAGATGGATTTGTCAAAAGTTAATTCGAAAAAAAAATCGATTTATATTTGTTATGACTTTACTGGTAAAAGAAAAGAATTTTTTCCCAGTTCTTTCTCGTCTTTGTCTTTGAAAATTATCGATAAATTCAATTTATATTTGCTTTACGGGTGACGAAGTTCAACGATCTCTACGCACCGTTCAGGCGTACTTTGTACCTTTTTGCAGCGGTGTAATACATAATACATTTCGAATGATATCGGTGATCGTTGCAATTGGAATGGAATTAAAATAGGAATTTAGATGGAATATTTTAGGAAATTTAAGTGGTAATGGAATCTTAAATGGGAAATTAAACTGCGATAGAATAATAAATTAGGGGAGAAACGTATGAGAGAACTAGTGATTGATATTTTTTAAATAATTCTATTTTTTTTTTTTTTTTTTGTTTATAAAATCTATAAATAGAATATGGTTTTATCAATAAATTGGCAATTAAATTAGAAAATTTTTATTGCACTAAGACAAACGTTCGGCAAAATCGATGATGAAGTAATTTTCTTATAATGGTTTTTTTTTTCCTTAGTATTTTGACAGTTAACTGTCTATTAAAAAAAAAAAAAAAATTTCTGATATTCACTGAAATCGGTAGAGTTATCCTATTCGTACGATATATATCTATTCATCTATTAAAATTTAACATTTAGAAGTCTTATTTTAGCTGTTCTCATATTTTCAAATGAAAAATCGCCTTTTTTTTTGAGGGAAATAGTATGGTAAAAGGTAGAGAGAAAGAGAACCATAAGAGATAGTAATTAATTAGCAAGTATTTATTTGAGCTTAGATATTTTGCCGAGATTTCGGCACTTAACTTTTAGCTAATTAACTCTTAATTTATTAGCCTAACTGAAAATTATGTCACACTGTTGCTTCCTACAATTTCCACTTTCACTTAGCCGTTTTAGCAATTTTTGTTGTGTCATAATTCTTTCCATTTGTCTTGCCAATAATAAACGAATTGAATTCAAATAGATAAATTTCTTTTGTTACATGATGTTGTCAACAAGAGTGGCATCGATACTTCAGCAGAAATATCTCACCGGTAAAATTTTCTCTCATGTTTTCAAGTTGAATTTTTCCTGTGAAAAAAAAAAAAAACTCCAATGACAAACAAAATAATGAAGAGATTTGAATAAAACCAGTTAAAAAATAGGTGAGATAAAGACGTCATCTTTATCATTGTCCTTGAAGCTCAACTAAAATGATCAGTTAAATACGATTTTAATTCAGCATCAGTGTTACGAACGATCGCACGACTAGCTAACACAAAGGTCGACATCAAATCAACTGGTGAGTTTTCTGATTTTCCAAATTTAGCAATGAAATTTAATAATTGAATTTGATCGAGCAGTAATTTGCACTTTGAAAATGTTGGCTTGTTTTTTTTTTTTTTTTTTTCCCTTTTGGACAAAATACGAAAATATCATCTGTGGTAAAGATCTAAACTTAATATTGCCATTGACCGGATAATGGCATACTTTTGCTACTTCTTCAGAGAAGAAACATCGATAGTTTTTTTGTTTTTTTGTTTTTTGCTTTCGAATATAACTTCCTATTATTTCAGTAAAACCTCAAGTAACTAACCTGTCTCATCAAGAGATGAGTAAAGGTCGTAGTCGAGAAACAGTAACATTAAAAGTTAAAGATAGTATAGCTGTGGTAAAAATCAATCTTCCTAATGCGAAAGTAAGCTAAACATATCCATTGATTATATATATTTCATCAAATAATCTTTTTATTCGTTTTGGTCTGATTTCTTCGTAAATTTTTTAGTGATTTATTTTGAACTATTATCCGAGGAAATCTCTGTTCTATAGGAAAATCTCTTGAATGAAGCAGTTGCGGAAGATTTACATTATTACATGGAACTTATTGAAGCAGATGCTGCTATTAAAGGAGTGGTGATAATATCTGGGAAACCGAATACATTCATCGCTGGTGCGGATATTGGAATGTTATCTAAGGTAAATTGCATAGCTGTAGGAAACTTTGAGATTGCGATCTTTTTCAGTAAAGAAAGGTTTCTTAATGATAGAAAGACTTATGGAGACATCTGCTGTGCTCAGTTTTTATCAATTTTTGTAAGTTAAATGAATTTTTCAGTAGCTTGCAATGCACAGTACAGCACTTTTACGCTAAAAATAGCGCAGTAATTTCAGTTTCAAGGTTCTAAACTGTTTAATTTTACATTTAAATTCCAATTGAAAGATATTCCTGCTGCAAAAAAAAGTACTTCAATTTCAGTGTAAAACTTCTGCAGAAGCTCGAAAAGTTTCATCCGATGGACAACGGGAATTTCTGCGAATTGAAAATAGTGGGAAACCGGTCGTTGCAGCTATAATGGGTACCTGCATGGGTGGTGGCTTAGAGTTAGCTCTTGCATGCCATTATCGAATTGCTATGAACGTACCGAAAACACAATTTTCTTTACCTGAGGTGTATTATCACTAATGATTTTCTGACATAAAGTAATTATCATAAAACAATCATTTTTTTCTTGTTTGGAGGAGGGGGGAGAGGAAGGAATTTTATGTTCTTTTTGTTACTGCAAAGACTCTTGCATCTTTACTATGAAATCAAGTAGCCTTCACGAACCAATTAATTGAGATTTTGTACAATCAAATATAATTTTTCTGGAAGATATCTTTTTCGTTGTTAATTTNCATCTTTACTATGAAATCAAGTAGCCTTCACGAACCAATTAATTGAGGTTTTGTACAATCAAATATAATTTTTCTGGAAGATATCTTTTTCGTTGTTAATTTTTTTTTAAGTCCAGGTAAAATTAGGATTGCTTCCTGGTGCTGGTGGTACGCAACGTTTGCCAAAATTGGTATCGATTACTGAAGCTCTCGGTATGATGCTGACGGGAAAAACGTTGCCAGCTATCAAAGCAAAAAAGATTGGTCTAATTGACCATATTGTACAGCCTATTGGAGCCGGTGTGAAACCTGCTGAAGAGAATAATTATGATTACCTCGAACAGGTAAATGTGGTTTTTTAGCACACTTTTTTTTTGCATTTCTCAAATTTCGAAATTTTCAAAAATAAAAGATTTATTTTTGATTATAAATTCTATAACTCGAAAGAGTATGCATCAGAATGCGACAACCTTTTATTTTAGCTTTTTAATTTTATATAAATTTCCATTATTATTTTTTTTTAATCTCATTTAATTCAAACTGCTGCTATCCTCGAGAATGCATTTTTAAGGTATATTTATAAAATCTTTCCAAAAAATGGATGGTTGTAATTCTGGAATCGTGTTTGCAGATTGCTGTTGAAGCTGCGCAACAGCTCTCTATGGGTACATTAGAAGTTGATCGCAAGAAATCTTACTGGAAGAAAGCCGTAGATTATACGCTAACAAAAACTCCGCTCTTCAAACATTTTATTTTGAAGAAAGCACGAGAAAATGTAACTTATCAATTTTCTAAAAGATTACATTTGGAATCAAATTTTAAATTCATCAAAAATAAAACAGTTCTTACCTCTGAATTATGGACAGGATAAAACATATTTTTCAGTTGAAAATACAGACCGATCTTTTTTTCAGGTTATGAAAATGACCTTCGGGAACTATCCGGCTCCATTAAAAATTTTGGATGTTGTTGAAACTGGTATAACAAAAGGACCTGATCTAGGTTACCTAGAGGAATCAGAGGTTACTTCGCCTGTACAAATTGTCTGTTAAATCCTTTTTAGTTTTCTTGGGATTAAATGCTTTGTATCTGTTGCGATCAAGTATTTATTTTTTTAGGCTTTCGGAGAGTTAAGTCAAACTGCGCAGTGTAAAGCTCTAATTGGTATTTTCAACGGAAGAACTGAATGTAGGCGAAATAAGTTTGGAGAAGAGAAAAAAGTTAGGTAAGGCTCTCAGTTTTTATAGGTTTTAATAACTTTTATCTGGAAGAAATTGATGCGTAGGTTTGTTAAGTTGAAGTGGTTGAAGGTGGTGCAAAACAATCATAAATCATGAGTGTTTGCAAGTGGGACAGAATCGTGGAATGTAAGTTTTGTTAAAGAAAGCCTCGATATATGAAAATAAGTTACGTGATGGTATCCAATATTTCTGTTTATAAATCATAAATTGTGAAGGAATTCTGAAAAGGTCGTGAAAATTATGAAAATAGATTACTATGATTGATTAGATTATGATAGTAGTACTTTTTTTTTTATTATCTTAGATTCCGAACCTGTAGGAAATTCAGTGATTTTTTGGAACAATCCTAGTTTTTCATTTCCTGATTCTTTTTTTTTTTTTTGTAAACGCAATCTACTCAAAATTGTCCTGGAAGAAGTAACAGCAGGAAGCAGTTGTAAAGAAATAAAATTAAACTGAAAAAATGATTTGGTAGTTATATGTTATCCTGCTTTGGTTTTTTTTACGTGTTTCTCATTTTTTTTTTTTTTTTTCTTTCATCTCGTAAAATTGCTTTTATCCAAATTTCTCTGCAGAATTTCTCTACTTTTTTTTTCGTTTTCTTTTTCACGCTGAGCTATGCCTTTGCAGGAAATTAGCCGTAATTGGTGCTGGCTTAATGGGTGCTGGCATCGCAAATGTTTCAATCGACAAAAATATTCAAACATATTTAGTGGATGTTAATGATGAGGGTTTGGCCCGTGGTCAGAACCAAATTTACAAACATTATGATGAATTGGTAAAAAAGCGAAGAATTACCGATTCTGAGAGGCATAAATTTATGGCTAATCTTAAAACAACTTATAAATACAGTGATTTACATGACTGTGATGTGGTAATCGAAGCCGTTTTCGAAGATTTATCTTTAAAACATGAAATAATCAAGAAGGTTTGTTAATTTTTGAAGCTACATTTACATATCGTTCATGAAAAGCAATTCCATCGTGTGATGTGTATTTCACCTATAAGTAAAAGAGATATTAGATAGAAAAGTTAGCAGAATTATGTTTCTTAATTCTTCAAGAGCTTATTAATTTAATTCGATCGGAGGAAGCTTTTGTTGCAGCTGGAATCAGTAGTGTCGGAGCAATGTATCATTGCGTCCAATACTTCAGCACTCCCAATAGCACAAATCGCATCGGTTTCCAAACGACCGGAACGTATCATCGGAATGCATTACTTTTCTCCAGTTGAGAAAATGGAATTACTTGAAGTGATAACAACAGAAAATACTAGCAAAGAAGCTATCGCTATAGCCGGACAATTAGGATTAACTCAAAACAAACTGGTTGTGGTGGTTAAGGTGGCTGAATTTTTGAAGCTGTTTTTTAAATTTAAGAAATAATTTGTTCCTGCAATGTCAAAGGTTCTATGTATATGTTTTTTAAACTTAAGATTTGTGATTTCTCTGTTATTGAAAGCCGTGAATAGATTTCACAAACAGATATTCTACAAATTTAACACATAGTTTCTTTCAAGAATGAGATGAAGTTATAAATCATTAGTCACCAGTGATATTGATTTTCATAGCTTTATGAGCTTCTTTTCAAATGTAAATCAAGAAGGCTTTAGAGTCCAAGAATTAATATCGGAAGCAACCAAGTTGCCTGAACATGTGGTGCATTCCGTTTTTCTCTTATAGCCTATGGTAAGTTGAGTGGATGGCTCCAGTTTTTTTATTCATACATAAACTATAAAATGGACTTTAACATCAATATTTCACATGCAGGACAGTCCAGGATTCTTCGTCGTGCGTTGCTTAGCGCCAATGATGAGTGAGGTTATTCGGTTACTTCAAGAAGGTGTTCAACCAGATGTGATTGATGACATGACTAAAAATTACGGCTTTCCAGTAGGTGCAGCAACACTAGCAGATGAAGTAGGTCTTGATGTGGCACAGCATGTTGCGAAGTTCTTGGATGAGGTAAGAATGCAATAAAACTTATTATAAAAGGATCATTTCCTTGTATATTTTTCTTCCTTCATAAAAATCAAGATATGATCCATTCTGTAGGGTATAAGCTTCTATAACAATAGCATAAACTACAGGTAATGTCACCCACATGTGAAGATAGGAAATATATAGATTTTTTATTTGTTAAATAGGTCTGTTTTTTTGTAGAAATTATATTCCTTTCTTTTTTCAGACTTTGGGTCCACGAGTAGGTGGTGGTTCGGTTGAACTTTTGGAGGAAATGGTTGCATCAGGTTTCAAAGGCCGGAAATCGGGTAAAGGATGCTTCTCTTATGGTAATTCCAAGAAATTCGGTGTCTTTAGTAAAAAGAAGAGTGTAAACGAAGCTGCATTGAGAATTCTTCAAAAGTACCAGTTAATTCCTGATCCCACAGTGTAAGTTATTTGGTTTGGATGTTTGAACAATTTGAAAAACACCATAACTCTACCGGTACGGTAAAAAATTTTTTTGCAGAAGCAGTCTTGCTGATCGACAGCTTCGATTATTGTGTCGTTATGTAAATGAAGCAGCCATTTGTCTTGAAGAGGGTGTCATTTCGTCACCGGTAAGCTAACTTTTTTATTTTTAATTTCATCTCTATAAAAATTAGCAAAATAATTCCGAAGTGAAATAAAAAAGTGGTAGGAACTAAAAAAAAAAAAGTACACTGAAGGAATGCTGCCTCTCTTTATTTGGGGTTACTTCGGTTGTTGCTGCACAAAAACTTCATTCCGGATTTTCTTTGATTTCATGATGATTTGCACAATTTTCGTTTACTTAATAGTTTGAAGTTAAAGAAATTGTATCACAGTTTTAAAGAATCTTTTTAAACAAATTTCAAGACTATAAGAATGATTTTAGTCGGATGGAGACACAGCGTCAGTGTTTGGTATTGGTTTTCCACCGTTCTGGGGTGGTCCGTTCCGTTTTGTCGATATGTATGGGGCTGATAAACTCATAAGTAATATGTCACGATATGCGGAAGCCTATTCATCAGAGCAGTTTAAACCAGCTCAAATCATTCAAGATCATGCGAAACGGAATACCAGATTTTATCCCGAATAAATACATTTTATTATATAATATCCTAAATTATATTCCTTCTGTGATTGTTAATAGAACTGTTTCATTTATTGTGCAGTAACATTTTTGCTGGAAACTTTTTACTAAGGAAAAAATATGTCCAAAATTTTTTCAAGAAGAAAAAGAAACTGTGAACTCAGTTTATGGTTATACTTAAAAATTTTCTCTTTTCCTTGAAACTCCAAGTCTTTCTGCCAATCTTCGTTTTAATAATTTTCTGTTTTAAAAAGATAGTGCCTTCTTGACAAGTGTTTTCCTTCGAAATACTCAGCTGATTTAAGATGACACTTAAAAATAAAATGAATTCACTAAATATCTCAAATTATTCACATTAACTAAAGCACAGACTGAATATAATGTAGGTTGCAGTGAAAGGAGAAAGATGAAAAGTATAACTTTTGGTTGCAAAATCTTCCCTAGAAATAAGAATTTGTTTCGCCGAACACTTGCATATTACTGAACGGTACATGTTACATCGAGCAACTAGATGTAAATCAGTAGACGAACAATGTGTAAAAAAAATAAGAAAAAGGAAATTCTCCTTCTCGAATTCCTTCGGTTAATGCAAGATTTCCATAGAAGAGTCGCTTTATTGCATGGTGTCCCAAATAACTGGACCACGTTACAATTGTGATTGTGTAAAGCGACGAATGGATAGGTGAATTAGGGGTAAATACGGATAATTTCCCAGAGTTTCCGGATACGGCTGAGGAAATTTATGAAGCATATGTGTAGATCAACTACTGTTCGGTATGACTGGTAGCTGTTCAAAAAGTTCCTGAGCTACTAGTAAAAAAATGGTTTGGTGAAAACAGTTCCTCTGATCTTTTTATTTTTCTTCCTTCTCAACTTTTACTGATGAGAATATTTTTCCATGTGCAGGAATTTCCCAGATGTAAACGTTGCACTTTGGAATTTTCCATTCTTTTTTTTTTTTTTTTTTGGTGTAATACGAGGTAATTCCAAGATTACATGCCTCATTTATTGGTTGTATATACTTGATTAATTTACTTACAGGTGTTGAAAGGATTGTGGTAAGAGTGGAATCATTTACATCTATTTCTTTCAATTTACCATTGACGTTTTGTAGGTTGGATTAGAATCGAGGAAGTTTGTTACTTAATATATTGTATGTTTGTGCATTGAGTGCGTGATATGCTAATAATATCTTACCAGCATAATGCCAGCTCAGGTTTCTGCCAGGACTATGCGTATTCATTAAAAAATTACTGAATTTATAAAACATAGAAAGTTATGGCATACCTTTGCCAAAATAGAAGCAGTTTTCAAATCGCGGAACAGGTTTCTAGCATACCACACGGAATGCAATTGAAAGAGATTATTGATCATTTTGATTTAAACCGTCGAAGTTCTCTATTTTAATATGTATGGTTATACGTTATTTTCATACAAATTAGATGTTCAAATATAACTAACTTCCAGATTTTTCCAGACTCTTTTTCGTAATAAAAAGGGATCAACTGTTAAACTCCGAAGAGAATGATAAAACAGTAATATATTTTCTCAGGGAAACTTCTCGTATCTAAGGTAATGAAAAGCATATTTCATTAGTATGTAATATTTACTTGCATTATTTCCTTTTTTTTTTTTTTTTCAGTTCACTTCTTAATTCTAAGGATTCTTCTATTACGAATTTTTGAGATTGGGTTTCTTCCAGTTATACAAATTTGGAATTAAATGGATAAAGTTATTAATCTAAACATGTAAACATTTCTAGCCAATATCTGTAACAAGAAAGTTTAAAGTTGACTTACCTAAGTGATAGTAAACATTTATTGCAGATTTTCATTGCTAGCAACTGGGATTCTCGATGAGTGAAGGTGGTGGTAAACGTTCAGATGATGAAGGTGACGATTTGTTATGGAACGATTTTGAGAGCTGCGCTCAATCGGTCACACTGTTATATCGTAATCCATCATGGAAGGCAATGCAAACCGCTGCAGCATCTACAACTCAACTATACAAAAGTGGAATCGAACACAAGAAAAAGGCATATGATCGAGGTTTTTTTTTATTTCATTTCCTGCCTTGCTGTTAATGGCATCAGTAATATTTTAGAATAATGCAGTTGTGGTTGCAACTTATGCATAGCGTTACTTGCTTAGAAAAGAACTCATTTTAACTGTTCATCTGAATCAATCCGTTTGTTAATTTTCATAGGTTACTCAGTAAACAAAATTTTGCATTTTGGGAATTCTCAATTGCTTATTTGATATGCACCTAATTTATCTGACAGGGACAATTTTTATTATTTCGTAAATAATGGGATAGATAGTTGCATGTTTCAATTTCAGGTTATGTAGCAGGTAGGCAAACTCTTGCACGCGAAATCTATGCTTTACGTCGCTGTAGTGGAGTATCTATTGATGACGTCTGGAAACTGCTGTCAAAAATCGTTTGTGCTGCGGAATACGGGTATTCTTCACGAAGCCCAACGCCGGAGCAGACTGATAGTCCAGCGGTTTCGTTTTTCCAGCAGGCTAGTAATTTTTGCTTATTTTCTATAAATGAAAAGGATTATTTTGATAACTTGCGTAATTTTAATCTGAAACAGTTGAAAACTGTAGGATCATAATGAGGTTTGGAGTGGGTCACACCCATTATTGCATTAGCAGTGAAAGAATTATCTTCAGTTTTAAATTTTTCAGGCATTATGTATTCCTGCTAACGTCGCTTGTCCACAACGTGCCACGGAATTGAATACTTTTCTGTCACGTCAGGTTCATCGACGGCGTAAACGACGTCATTCGCCAACAGAGTTCCCTTATAAAAAGATCTTCCGCTCATAATAATGCTTTCAATGCCTGCAGATTGGTGTTCGCGGTCATTTTCTTTTGAAAATGCTTCATTTTTTCGTCATCTACATTGTCGAACTTTCTTATTCCTTTGATCGTTTCCTTCTGGGAATCCTCAATGAAAGCGAGGTTGTGGGATGTAGGATGAAGTATGAAAAGAAGATTAAGTAAAAGCGACCGAGGGGGTCATATTTTTTGTTTTTTATTTTCAAAGCCATTTGCGGAGGGGAAAGGAAAATTGAAATATACTGGAACAGTAAATAGAATATTTTGAAGACATCATTAAGTGAATAGGAGAACGATGATTGGAGTAAGTGCTTGTGTATGTTGATAAATTTTTCAGGCTTAGATATCTTAATCATTAATTAGTCATATTTTATAAGATGGGATGGAAGATAAAATATCTTTAGCTTTCATAAGCTTTTCATGAAGAAGCTTTTCTAATTTTATTTGGGTACAGACGGATTTTTTTTACATTGGTTAGCAGTTTTTTTTTTTTTTTTAGTAAAATTCACTAATCACAGAAAAACTTGTTAAGAAGGTCATTTTTTTATTAGGTCTTTTTTTTTCTCGAAAATGTTTAGCTAATTCTGTTATAAAGACAAAAAAAAAAAGGGTAGAAAAGGGATTTTAGCGTGAATTCGCTCAATGTAGAATGATATGAGGAAGGAGGGGGGGAAGGATTGGGGAGGGTAATTCTTTTTTTTTTTTTTAGTTGTTAGAAGAAAATTTTCTTATATAGAGTGGAAAGAAAAGTCTCTTCCACTGGAATTCCGGTTTTTCGAGTGTGCTTTCATCCAAATTTCCTGTGTTTTTCATAGTAATTTGAATTAGATTTCCGGTCTTTTAACATTCTTTTAGATGAAATTCAAGCATCACGAAGGATTTCCCTGTAGAAACATGGAAAAGAAGTGATTATTGCTGAATATTTCCTTATAAGGAACCTTTAGCTTTAATGTTGTATTTTAAAATTTTGGGTAACCGGTGGATTTATAGAAACTTCAAGTTTTGTTTTGATGTTTTAAAAGCTTTCGCCATCTACTCTCCGATTAATGAATCCATTTTCGGGTATTTGTAGAAAGTTGGAGTGGCAGACAGTTGTAGCGTTTTTTTTTTTTTTTTTTTTTTTTTTCAACTAAATGATGAGTATAGCAATGTGATTTAGCTAGATTTGTGTGTACTCTTTTTTTCTGTCAAACGCCAGTGTGATTTGAATATTTCTGTGTTATCAAAGTATCAAAATGTAAACGATTTCAATAAAAAAATTTAAAATCACTTATTTTGCTGGTCTTTCCATTAGTCGTTTTTTTCGTGCAATTCAGTGATTATTTTGTAGGTAATTTCTAGAGTCTAACAAGAAAAATGCATTATTGATTTAGTGCAGAATTTGAAATTTTTATCTTGAAAGCTAGTTCATTTAATTGCTCGATCCAAAAAGTTAAAAGCACATAGCAGAAGGTGGCTGTTAAGGTGTTCTTTAGATTTTCTATTGGTTATGTAGGGTTGTGTATGAAAAAATAGCTATTTTAGCATTTTATCCAAATGTACATATATTGGAGAAAAGAATGGTGCTTAAAATTTTGGTCATTTTGTTGCGTAGTTAGAGGGAGAAAACTATTTTGTGCTCATTTGGTCAGTTCGTGTATGGAGTGGTTTTCTTGTTTTACAATTTATGTACTATTCTATTTTTTTTTTTTATTTTTCAGATTTCCAGGTTCAGTGCTTTTATTCCATGGGGAGCCTTTCCAATTCTAAAATTTTATAGAAAATATATTTGATTTTTTTTATTCTGGTTAAGTAAATAAGCAGTAAAAAATTTTATTGTTCACTCTTCGTTTGAGTTGTCGCTAACTGCTAAAAAAAATGCTCATATGCAATCGTATGCAGTATGTCTAATTCGATCTACATTTATTTGATACTAGGTGATGTTCCCTGTATACACTAAGTGACTCTTTGACATTGGTACAGTCTTCTTAGTTATATTTTTTGCAGCCGCAAAACGAGCATATTGAACTACATCGTAAACGTTATGGGCGTCGATTAGACTATGAGGAAAGACTGTGAGTATTTTCTCTACAGATTGTGTATTTAGAATGTCAGTATTATTAGTGAGTAATTTCTTCAACTTTAATAGCAAGTAGTTTCTGTATTTCTGCATCTATGGAAATAGGGAAGAAGCTACATCTTGACATTTATTACAGTGATGTCCCCTGCATCATTCGACATAAATGTTTGCTGGAAAATAAACAGATGCGATATTATCAGCTTTATAATAATACAAGAAAGAACAGATTTTTAACAATTGTATTTGAATTATTTAGAAAAGAAAAAAATATTTTCATATCTTGTATTGCAGAAGAAAGCGTAATGCTCGAGCCGGTCATGAGCGTTCCCAATATGCCAAGAAAATACGTGGTCGAAAGGCTAAACTGTATCACAAAAAACGTTATGCGGAAAAGGTTTGCACATATTTCCTTATGAAGTTAGTTTAATATCAGAGCCGGTTAAAAAAAAAAATCCTTATTTAATAAGTTAATTTAGTCTATTCTGTTTGTTGTATGCACCTAATCAGAACATGTTTTAGGTGGAGATGCGACGATTACTGCGACAACATGAAGAGAAACAACAGACAGGAACAAGTGAAGAGCCTGACAGAGGGGTAGTGCCGGCATATCTGCTTGACAGACAACAGCAAACGACCGGAACGATGCTTTCATCAATGATAAAGCAGAAACGGAAGGAAAAAGCGGTAATTGCTATGCATCATTAGCAAAAAATATTACTGTCATGATTATCAAACTAGCTTTCTGACGGATCGAGAAGTTCTGACCTGAGAAGCAGTTATTTTGCAGGGTAAGTACCAGGTACCTATACCAGCGGTCAAGGCAGTGAGTGATGCAGAAGCTTTCAAAGTAGTGAGAACTGGTAAAACTCGACGAAAAGGATGGAAACGAATGGTTACAAAAGTTACCTTTGTTGGTGAATCATTCACAAGAAAGCCAGCTAAATTTGAACGATTCATACGACCGATGGGTTTGAGATTTAAAAGCGTAAGTTCATTTTTATTGTGTAAAATGAATTTCGTTCTCTTTTTTTTTTAATTTTGTTTTTCTTTTGTTGTGATTTTTCCTTACTGGAGAAAAAATAAGAGGGTGAGAAACTAAGGTAGTGATGCTGTTGTTTTAATTATCTTTTTCTTTCAGAATTTTTATTGATCTTTCCATTAATTAATTAATTGATTTTCCGATATTGATGTTGTTTGGTATTTAAATATGGTAACATTTTTTATAGGCACATGTAACACATCCCGAGCTACAAGCTACGTTCCAGTTGCCTATTGTTGGGGTCAAAAAAAATCCATCGTCATCACTCTACACATCATTGGGAGTTATAACGAAAGGAACAATTATTGAAGTGAGAATTTGTGTTTTCCCAACTGAATTGTATTTTTTATTCGTAATTTTTCTCTTTTTTCTTTTACGAAAAAAAGTTCTGTCATTTGGTAGAGTCTTATTTATTGATTTATTATTACTAGTTTTCAAGCATTATAAAAATAACTTCTTTCCAAATAAATATTTGTTTCATTTTCTCTTAACTGAAAGCATATACTTTACTGTTTAATATATATTGTTTAGAATATTTTTATAAAATTTGTCTTGTTACGTTTATATAGCAAGCTTCAGGTGAATATATCTGAACTTGGTATGGTCACGCAAGGCGGTAAAGTAGTATGGGCGAAATATGCTCAAGTAACAAATCATCCTGAAAATGATGGCTGTATCAATGCTGTATTGTTGTTATAGTTTTTATGAAATGAAATAAAATTATTGCAGTTAAGAATATTGTGCTTTTCCTTTTGTCACTTTAAGTCCTTGACTATCTGCTCAGAAGTGATGAGAACTTTCCGATGTATCGATTTTTCTTGAGTAGAATTATATTTAGTATGCAAAATGAAGTCTCATTTGCGTTCTTTGTCGGTGAGTAATTATGAATAAGCTTACAAGTGATTTCTTTTACCGATAATTGAAAAAAAAAAAAAAAAAAAAACGAATTATTACGGTGATCTTGTTTTTTCTAATTATACGAAGATGTACGAAAATGTGGAAAAACAACCAAGTAGGAATGTGAACCTGTCGGTTCCGTCAAGCTAGGATAGTGTTGTTTCAAGAACAAGGTCCTAAAAGGAAATGAGTGTGTGTGATTACTTTTATTTTTCTCATATTATATCAAGATCCTGGTGATTTTCATTAGCGTCTTGAAATGTGAAAATTTGCTGTAAAGCGCTCATGAAGTTCTGTCAACCACAGAGAACTAGAATTGAGGGCTGTTTTCTGTTTTTCGAGAATTGCTTTTCGAAATTTCTTTAGATTATAATTTAGGTGATTTTTAGATGGATGAAACAGCCGAAACAATCGAATCAGAATGGCTTTCGATGGTTTCAAAGCCTTTCAGACAAGGTGCTGAAGCTTGTCTATATCGATGCTTTTATTTTGGTCGAAAAGCAGTCATCAAAGAGAGATTCATTAAAGCTTACAGGTTTTGGGAGGAATTAATTTATACATTTGATGAATTAAGTCAGTTTTTTCTTCCTAAGAATTTTTTTGGGAATTCCGGTCTTTTCCATTATCCATCGTGAGGGTGATTATTTGGTGTGCCGACAGTTCTTTTTTTTTTTTTTTTTTTGAAGGTTTAGATTTAAAGGCAGAAATTATTTGATTGAACTTGAAAATCAAATTTTAGAAACTGAAGAATATTTTTTTAGGCATCCATTACTGGATACGATTTTGACAAAGGAACGTGTGAGAGCTGAATTAACTGCTTTGAATAAGTGTAAAATAGTTAGTTCGTCAAATGTTTATTGAATTTATCGTAAAATGATCGTCAAATAACCTTCCTGTTATTAAATTTAATGATTTTTGGGTATTACAAGTGGGCTAACTTAAAGCAAATCAGTATATTTTTCTTCTTTTCCCTTTTGATTTTAATAAGCATTAAATTAAATTTTTTTTTTTTAGATGGGAATTGATGTACCAACAGTATACTTTGTAAATGTTGCCCAAAATTCCTTTATCATGGAAGAAATATTGAATGGGATCACTGCTCGACAGTTTATCGATGATGAGAAGAATAGTAAGAATTTCGAGGTATCAGAAATTTTGCTTCTATTCCTGAAATTTAAAAAAGGGAATTTTTTTTTCTCAACTTCACTTCCTTTTTTTGCAAATTCTTTCAAATGATTAATTTTGGGCATTCCAAGCAAACAATTTGTATTCTTATTAAGTTAAAAAGATGGTTCATTGTTCCATGCGACGGTGGTTCCAGGCGACAGTCACTGATTTTGGTATTCGATTAGGTCAAATTATAGCAAAACTACATCTTAATGGTATTGTCCATGGTGATTTAACAACCTCTAATATGCTCCTTCGAAATGGAAATCCTGAAATGATTGTTCTTATCGATTTCGGTCTTGCTGAGGTAGTAAGTTCCTTACAAATAGAATTTACAAAATTTTGGAGAAGTTAAATCAATTCATCGCATTGTTGCAATAAAATTATTGGAATGAATGAGTTTGTTATTTGAGAAAAAACTTTCGATTCCGATTTAATCGCATGAAAAGGAGAATGAATAAATTTGGAAACCTTTCCAAATTAATTTCAGGTCTGCTTTTATTCACATCCAAAATTTCATTAAATGATATAACAATTTTACAGGGTAATGCAACAGTGGAAAGTAAGGGTGTCGATTTGTATGTATTGAAACGAGCTGTGTTAAGTACACATAATGAAGTAGAATTCTTCTTCGATAGTATTATGAGAGGGTATGAGTTATTTAACAAAAAACAATATGATGCAGTTTCCAAGAAACTTCAGGAAATCGAAAGGCGAGGAAGGAAACGTGAAATGTTAGGGTAGTTTCAATTGATGTTCAGGAATTTCTTTCATTTCTTTGTTTTGCCAATAAATCATTTCACTGATTTTCTTTAAATAGCATATCAGAGTTAATATATAAACTTTCGCTTTAAACACTTCCCTATTTTTTCTTCACTAAGAATTATAATTTTGGGAAAAATTTAAAATCCCTACAATCCAAGTTGGGATATCTCTATGTTTAGTTTCTCGAAATTTTATTTTTTGCATAACCTATTAATAGTCTCTATGAAAAAGAAAATGAAAGTTATCATAATATATTCAAACATGGAATGAACTATTTTATGTATATTATTCGGTAAGTACATTTAATGAAAAAGAAGTGGATAGAAGAAAGTTAAAAAGAGGGAGATCAGTTTTAAATTAATTGCTACCCGGAAGCGATAAAGGATTTCAAAATTTCAATTCTCCGGGGATGTGTGTCAGAGGTTTTCGATTTTAAATTCAATTTTAGGTGTGAAAACTTAACTATTTTTCTGCTTTCTTTTTTAGACAGATAGAATGTTAAAAGCGAGAAGGTAATAAAAGTTTTAAATTTTTACAAGTTCTGAAAAATGATAAAATTTTGTAAGTCTACGAAGGAACCGTCCAGCAAAATTACGTATTCGTATATTGGAAGAACCAGAAATAAGAATCGTTGCATTTTCATAAATTATTGGTAAAAATTTTTCAAATCGTTCATGATCTTCGCGTAAAAATGCTTCCAAAATTGCCAGCGACATTTCAGTCCATGCATAGCAACGTATTTCACCATCCTGTAAATTGAAGGAATAAAATATCTGGCATATATCTCTCAAAAATGACAAAAAAAAAAAAAAAAAAGCTCTATAAATATAATGAAAATTATTTCTGTAGAATCCTGTTACTATTATCGTTTTTTTCTCTTTGTCTGTGTTAGTTAACTAAAAATTGCTACTCTATCAAATATTTTCCCTTTTTTATTGGCATAGATGAAATATCAATATCTTATGTTAAGAAATATTGCCTAACTGTTACTTTTTATTTTATTCACTCTTTCAAGTGCAAATTATTCTTTTTCTTTTTTTCAAATTTTTTCTTGAAACTGTTTTTTTTTTTTTTGTCTTCCATTCAAACTGCACAGTTTTTAAATGAATGGAAAAGGAAAAACCATACAGAGAGAATTAACTCTTCTTCAGCAATAGTTTGGTGTTGTTCATTATCGGCCATAAATGGATTACAACGTTTTGTTATTGGTACTAATGTTTGGGCAATTTTTGAACGTCTATAGTCAGATATAATTTCGGTTGTTTCTTCGGTTGTTATCAATTTATACAAATTTTCATCCGTTGAATTGCTACGAATTAGTGTAACGTGCTGTAAATCAATAATAATATATAAGCAACTATATAATATGATATGATAAATTTAAAACTAAAATAAATTCCTCGAAAAAACTCATTAAAGGAAAAAAAATAATTTCTGAGAAATCAGTCGATGAAAAAAAAACACACACACACACATATATGCTGAATATTTAACAAGGAAGAAAGACAGCCAATCGATCGATTGATCAAGCAATCAATCAATCAATCAGGCGACATTCAAGATCAGAGATGTTTGCTGCTAACATTCTTCAAAAATGGCAAATTAGTCTGCTAGCAAAAGCTGAGATTATAATGCTTTCCGATTCTCATAGAACGATGATTTCTTACTTACGTGATGTGTGATTTATATAGGTAACGTAGCGTTTCTATTTCAATTTTTTTCTCGATATTCGTATGACACACTAATTTACCTGTGTGACGTGCGATCTAGCCAGGTAACGTAACGCTTCCGTTGCAAGTTTTTTCTCAATTCCACACAAATACAAACATATTTCACGATGGCATAATTGTAGTTGTTGGATGCAATAATAACTATCATCGTTCTCATTTCTATCTCTTGACAACAAACATTCAACAATTGCTTCTCTAAAAACACCAAAATAAAGGAGGAAAAAATGAATAAAATATCTTGATTTTTTTTTTCTTCAAATTTAAAAAATAGTGAAATTCTATTGAAAATTACAAAAAAAAAGTTTCACTTAAGTTAAAACTTCTTAGCATTCATTTTTTTTTTATAATGCTGTCCATTGCACTACAGTAGCTTAATAAATGAAGTTAGGAAAAAGAGATGAGAAAATTAGCTGAAAAGTGCTGATAAAATGATAAGGAACAAACTTTTTCAGTGGACATTTTCGTACCATTTCATATAATGTCAAAGAGTGTATCGTCCATGCTAGTACTGTTTGCTTGCATAAATTTGGCAGAAGCGAAAAATCATAAAGGCCTTGAAAGAGCATTTTAAGGCCCAAACGTCTGTCGAAATTTCGACCCACCAAAAATGACGCATCTAGACAGTGGAACAGAATTGCAATGTCCACTGATGATAGGTTGTACAGATTACCTTAAAAAAGAAAAAAGACAAGTTGAAACTCACTTAGAAAGCTTTTTGAAGTTAGGAAAGTTTTAAAAGATACTCACTGAGAAAGCTTTTAAAACAAAGTAGATGAGAGAAGAAGGAAGGAAAAACGATTTGAAAATGAAACAAGAATTCATTATGCAAAATTAAAGGCGTTTTAAAATAAATTTTACAAATTATAACGATTTTGCTACCAAAATTATTATTACTATATTATTATTATTATTGTTATTATTATTATTATTATTATTATCATCATTATTTTATTACTACATTCGCACTAAAAATTATTAACCCTTATGCATTAGTAAAATTCAATTAATTCTGTTAATCTCGAATAAANGTATCATCATTATTTTATTACTACATTCGCACTAAAAAATATTAACCCTTATGCATTAGTAAAATTCAATTAATTCTGTTAATCTCGAATAAAAAGAAAAAAAATTAGGAGAAAGAGAAAAGAAAGAAAGGACAAACAATCATTATCAGTTTCGGATTGTTCGTCAAATTTCTTCAAAAATGCAGCATTCTGTCCATCAACGGGCAAATCAATTCCACTTAGCAATAATGTGCCAATTAGTTCCAAAATATACTGATGACTCATGAGAATATTAATTAACTCATCGCCGGAAATTCTAAAATTTTGGACTTTTGAGCAGTAAAATAATGACGATGAATGTTTTAGAAAAGAAGTAACATAGAAACAAACTTATTCTCCATTCCATCGCTATTGCGAAGTATAACTTCACGTTTTTTCGTCTCTTCCGGTTCCGGTATTGAACGGATCTGCTCATCCATCAGAAAGATCTGTGAAAATAAATAAGTAATGGATAAGACGAGGAATTTTTCACTGGTAATTAAGAGAATGGTTGATTGTGTTAAAATAATTTATCAATTATTTATCAATTAATTTATTTAATTATCTAATTATTTAATTATTTATTTAATTAATTTATCAATTATCAAATTTATCAATTAATGTATCGTGATCCTATCAAAGTAACTACTGTTAAAGTATTAACAATATTCAGTAAGAGAATATTCAACAAATGCATAAGCACAAATTTTTGATAAAAATGATTGCACTAAATTAATCAGTAAATAAGTGGCAGTGGAGTAATTAATTGGTGAGTAATTATATTGAAATAATAAATGCGTGAATAAATTGAAATAACCGGTAGGTACAATATTCATTTTAGTTGAATAAATACTACAACGAATAAAAACATTGCGAAATTCAAATTTAAAACAAAATAAATTTTTTAAATTTAAATTTTTAATTTAAACATATGAATGCTTTCACCTGTCGAGCTAGTAATAATGTTTCACACGAAAAGTTTGAATTTTCAACAGAAGCTACACAAACTTCACCAAAATCACCATTTGGATCATTTGAATCAACGGCATAGTAACGGATCAAAAGTCGCAGATGAGCTAAAGTTAAGCTTCTGAAATTTTGAAAATAGACATATTTCATAATTCAGCGGTAAATTGAAATGTTGAAATCAAAAAAAAAAAAAAAAAAAGGGAAAGGAGAGAAAAGAAAACTTATTAACATCTATTAAAATAGTAAATAAAATGAAATGTAATTAAATATTTCAAGCATAAATTAATAAGCATTTGAAATTAATTATTTAAAACACAATGATTGATTTGTTTTAGAAATTCAATTTAAGCAATTAATAAGAATTTATTGCAAAAAATCTACAACTTTTCGGTCATTTTTTCTGTTTTTTTTTTTTTTCTTCCACTTTTTTCCTGAAACTTACGTTGCATTCCACAATGAGCGCACAATAATTGTCCATCGCTCAGTTGTTAATGAATGAACAGAGGTTTTAATTAGAAAACGTAAACACGCATATCCCAAACGTGCAATCCGATTCGGCGCACACGTAATACATTCGGTGAGAAGCGTTAACGTATCGTATAATGCTCGGTTAACCCATGCATTTTCTAATAGAAAATTAATTTTTATTAAATTTCAAATTTCAAACGTAACATTAAAAACTGCTTTTTGTATTTTTTTTTTTTTTTTTTCAGCATAATTTACAATCTGTATTGGAATTTTAAAGAAGGCAATTTTTATGAATGATAAAATAAGCTTTTTATTTCAATGAATGTTAAGTAATAATGCAAATATTTCCATTACATTAAGTGATAAACAGAAAAACAAATTTCTTCTTTCTTTTTTACAAAATTTTCTAAGAAATTTTGCTAAAAATTCTTTTTTAATGAGAGTGAAAAAGAGAGAGGAATTAATAATTATTAATAATTAATAAATGAAGATGATAACGGGTGAGAAATGCCTTTGTCCTGTGCCAAGTATTGCTTAATAACTTCCGTAAATAATCCAATTGCTTGTTTTAAATTATTTTCATGTTTTGCAGCATCTTTGCGCATCCATTGTTGGAGCATTGGAAAAACAAGAACTGATAAACCGTATGCACCAAAATCAATGCCTAATTAAATTATTAAAATTAAAAAAGAGGAAGGAAAAGTGCAAATTAGTTATGAATTAATAAAAATAATTGTTTAGTTTTTCCATTATGAAATTAAATAAATAAATTAATAAATAAATTCAATACANAGAGGAAGGAAAAGTGCAAATTAGTTATGAATTAATAAAAATAATTGCTTAGTTTTTCCATTATGAAATTAAATAAATAAATTAATAAATAAATTCAATACAAATTATTTCAGCACTTTTAGTCCTTTCAATGCTAATTATTTTAAATGTGCAAATTAATAGTCGATCCAACACTTCCAAACTAGTCATAAAATTCAAATCATCTTTGATATACGCATAACAAATAAGTCTCTTTTTAAAATTTTGCTAAAATTTTCGGCAAACTTTAAGAAAAAAAAGAAAAGAATTAAGAGTAATTTGAAAATTTAACTATTTAATAATATGAGAACTGAATTTGGCAAAAAACACTCGCACCATTGCATGAATTTTGATAATTTAAAAATTTATAAATATATCCCTCTCTTTTTCTTGTTTTGTAAGAAAGAAATGAAAAAGATAAGAATGAAATATACCAAATTTAGTATTAGCTTGATCAGTGATCAGATCAGCAATAGTTCGAAGTAAATTTGATTGTAATGATGCCGGACAGATAAATGTAACAGCCGTAAGGCCTTCCAGTAATGATAAGTAAACTTCAGTGCAACTTCGCTTTGATGCCGTATAATTTTTCCATGGCATAATTGTTTCCGGCACTGATAAATTTTGAATTAATCAGTAATTGATAAGAGAAGTGAATTATTTTTCCGTATTGTCATTCCCATGCTGACAGTTAAAAAAATCAAACGTCGAAATTTTTCCACGATATAATTATTTTTGGCGCTAGCAAATTGTGAATGAATCATTTATTGGTAATATAAATATAAATTATTTTCCTTGTCAATTTAAAACAACTGATGAAAAATTCAAGTAATTGATTTTTGAAATTTTTTACGAAAAATTAAATTTCAAATGCCTACATCCAATACTGTCAGAATTATTCATTGCTTCATTTTAAATCTCTTCTTTGTTAAATTAATATTGCTAATTAAAAACGAAAAAACAAAAATAAAACACTTTTTTGCTTCTGTTTCTAGCTTTTTTTTTCTGTTTAAAGTAAATTTTAGCAATGAATTAAATAATACCGAAGAAATTTGAAATGAAAGAATTTTTTAAGCAAAGAAAAAAAAAAACTGATATAAATGAAATTTTGTATGAAAGAAATGAACAAACGCTGAAGGGAACGATCGAGATCAGTTGGTGGAATTCTTTGACTGATATGAAAACATTGTTCCTCAATTAAAACAGTTGATAATGGCTCCATTAAAAATGATAAGTTTGTAAATCGATCAACACATTGCTGATTACGTTCACGCAATATCAACCTGACAAAATCAATAAATCTATCAGAATAATTAGGAATTAGTTTAAGTTATTCTTTTTTTCTTAGAAGTTTTCAAATATTTTTTTCCCTGTTTTAAAATATTTGCTAAATAGTTTAATTGCTAGAAAATATAATTCAAAACTGCTCTTTTTTTGAATTATTCAACAAATAATCAGCAGAGAAGAAAAGAAGACAATCGATGTTCATCATTGTTATCAAGAATTTTAGCAGATGTTAAGAAAATTTATAATTTCTATTTTTTTTAATTAACATTAAAGTTGCTCCATTCAATTGATGATGATATTAATCCATATATATATATTAAAATTTTCCATTCCAAAATTTCAACTAATAGTTTTAGAATTTAATTATTCTTAAAAAGATAATTCCTAAAACTATACCTTTGTAATAGATGCTGATCGGTGCAATCAGTTAGATCAAATAAATTATGAAGCATTCGTTCTACTTTTAACAAATTTTGCAAAGCTGTAGAAGCGATTGTTGTATTCGATGATGGATTGAGTAATTCTGCTTCTATAGCAAAAATTTAATTAATTAAAAAAAATTATATGCTTCATTCGCAAAAAATGGAAAGAAAAGCTAAACTGATACTCGTAAGGTTTATTATCACAGATGCGCAAATAGATGTGCATTTGTTAATGAGATGTGGGTGCAGAAGAGTGATTTAAATGATTACCTGAATTGCTTTCCTTTAATTAATGAAAAAAAAAACTCCCTAATTAGATAAATAGATGGTAATGGTGGAGAGGGATGATCTAACTGATAATCATGGTTAAACTGGTTCCTCCTAATCAAAAATCAAAAGCAATGAATTGATAATCGAAGTAAAAAACATTTTTATCTACAGTTTTAAAATCTGCTGAAAAGATAATTTTTTTATTTAGTGTTTACCATCAAAACAGAAAGAAAAAAACAATAAACAAATTATTGCTGCTAACTTAACATATTATAAAGTTTCATGCGTGATAAATTCTTGAACGATTGAATTTAAATTTGGCGCAAATAAATTTAGTGTTAAATTCACTTACGACTCTAAATGTTCAATTGAAAAGAATAGTATCTATGTATTATTGTAATTTTATGCTTAAATTATCATACAGAGCTATTTATGCTATTTTTATCACTATTAGTTAAATGTAGGAAATTGACCTTATAAAATTCATTAAATTTTTTCAAAAATTTCGAACTGCATATTATCATTTAAATAATTTTAAAACATTTTTCTTTTTTCTAAAATTTTCAAATTACTTATTATGACATAAATAATTTGACAATAGTTGTAATTTTTGTAGAATTTTCCGAATTGCGTGCAAATATAATCCAAAATGATTGTATTTTTCTAATTTGAAAAAGCATACCAATTAGGATCACAAATACAACAGTTTCAAAAATTTACCGGATCCAGTGGAATGAAGATATTGCAATACGCATGTGATATAATCCAAAACAGTGGTCATCAAAACATTTGTATTTCTGATATTGAGATAAGCAGAAAAGATGTCAAGAACAATTGCTTGAATAGATGAAACAGTCGTCAGATCGTTGATGATGATATTGTCCGATTCTGGAAGAGTAGAAATAAAAATTTGTTTCTTGTAAATTTTGCAAATACGAATTTTAATTTTGGAAGAATTAAAAGTTTTCCTTTTTTCTTTTTTCCTGGACTTCGAATTTTAAACAAATATTCTGTTTTTTATTCACTAGAATTTAAAAAAAAAAAAAAAAAAAAGATAATAATAATAATAATGAAAGAATCAAACTTTAAAGAAAAAAGAAGGAAATTTTTTTCTATCATAATTGAATTAAAAAACTGAAAATTATCAGCTAATAATAATCCTGAAACTAAAATCAATAAAAAAAACTTTCGAAATAAGCAATTATGATAAAGTTTTTCACAATGGACAGGTCAAATGGAAGAATGTAAAAGTTTTCTTTCTTTTTTTTTTTTTTTTTTTTAAATATTCCTCAGTTTTTATTAAGTCCTATTTTTTATATTATAGATCACTAAAGAATATTTTGAGTAACATTTGAATTCATTTCATGCTACATTTTAGCAATTAATTATTTAATTAGTAAGAAATAAACAATGGAATATTATGAATCTTTCGGAGATATTGAAATTCATTCCACGCCATATTTTAGTGAATAATTAATGGACAAGCAATAAATGAATACAAACATACTTGGGTGGTCCTCAATCCGTAATGCTTTTAACGCACTGAACAACGGTTTCCAACCGGAACCGATCATATCAGCATGAGAATGCACAAACGTTGCTAGCAATGTGACAATTTGTTCCTGCGATTCTTCCAGACAAAGCTCTGAACAAAGAATATTCTGAAAAAAAAGATGAAAAATTTCCATAAAATCCGGAAATTTTTCCAAATTTGATTTATATTAGCGTAAATGCGTAAGACAAAATTGAAAACTGCATGCAACTGATGATTTAATTTGTGAAACTGAAATAAAACGAAAAAAATAAATCTAAATTGAAATGAACAAAATTTAAAACTCTCTCCAAATTTAAATCAAAAAAATTAGCAATACGGTGAAAACAATGAGAAATAAAAAGAAACATTTTTCTTAATATACACTCTGATAAGAAAATATAGTACAAACATTACTTAAAATATTTTGAAATATGTAATAGTTGGACTGAAATTAAAATATTTGAAATGATTTGATTTTGAAATTAAACGAACTTGTAACGGTTGAAAGATGAGCTGATTGTAGCAGAATCCATTCGTTTCATTAATCATTAATTTCGATATACAAGTACCGAGGCCATCGATGGCAAAACGATTTAATTTTCCATTGCTACGTGTAGAAGCGCACTGTAATAAAAAAAATTAAATTTAAATTAAATTAAAGCTTTAATATCTACGAAAACAACAACGACAAGCAGAATTGTATTTAATTTTAAATTTTATTAAGTTATTTTAGGAAGGAAAAGATGAAAAATCATAATACACGAAATTTTTAAAATATTTCCACAACTCATTTTAGACTTCTTAATTAATTTTGATAAATATTTGGGGTATTTTCTAAATTTTATAAAATACATTTTAGAAAAAAGAAAAAATTTGAGAAGTTGAAATTGCTGAAAAAAAAAATTTGGAAATGAACGATAAATATATAAATTTTTTTTTTTTTTTTCTAAAAAGAATACATGCAGTTTGTTTCTATAAAAATTTTTTCAATTTTTCTTCTTTTTTCTTTTAAATACTTAAAAATGATAATAATTTTCAAACGTTAACAAACAACCTGTGCAATATGTTGTGCAATTTTAGGCCATATTTTCATGGTGTGAATTAAAGGCCTAGTGGAAAGTGTCATCGAAATGGTAAATATGCGTCCCAGGATGTTTGTTGGATCTGCCAAGTAGTTTAAATTTGATTGTTGCGTATTTATATAATGTTGGCAATTTTCGCTAGCCATCACCAAACACTGAATCATTTCACTAAGTGATGTCAAATTTAATTCTTTTCCAATGCGTTCGTAAAATCTAAATCAAATTATTTAAAAATTATTTAAATATAATGAAAAAATAAATGACGAAAAATTTAATTTTTTTTTTTTTATTCACAATTATTTTCTAATAATAATATTCATTTGTTAATGAAAAAACAAAAATTCAGCTTTAATTTGAAATTAAAAATTGAAATATCACTTTATACAAAAAAATAAAAAAGGCAGTAGCAAACGATTTCAAATAGTGCATTACTGATTGAAAAATTAAGTACTCAAGAAATTGAATAATTTTTGTTGGTTTTATTAATTTCATATATTTGTAAAAAATCCACTACTTCTCGGCTAATGCAATCAGGAATTGTAGAATTCGGCATGCTGTATGAGGATTTAAATTATCAGTAACATCGTTTGGTAAGATGTCAACGACATGCTGCGCTTTATCAGTGTTATCACCATTGAATGAAGCGAATGATATCCATTGATTTTGTTCTTGATTTCCTGTGCCAAATAAATATTTCTCCACCTCCCAAATATACTCTGTGCACCTATGTATGAAATTTTGTTAGTTTTTTTTTTAAATAATCATTTAATGATAATGACATCTGAAAGCATCTTCAAATTTTGATGCAGAAAATTATGATTTCATAGAAAAGAAAACTTTTGACATAAATAGTTCTGGTAGTAAATTTTAACAATTAGTTAAATTTGTTAATTGATTAAATTCTTCTGTAAATGGCTAAAATGAGCAGCACTGAAAATACACATTAATCAAGAAAAAAGAGAGGAAAAACTGACAAAGGTGACTGAAGAACAAATTTATTTTATAGTTTGATTTTTTAAAAATTTCAAAAATTCACTTCACAAAACTAATATGTTAATTCAATATCATATTAATGATAATTCGTTCATAAAAGAATACTTTCACTTAATAAGGTCAACCAAAATGCTTATTTTAATGAAACTATTTTAACTTCTTCCCATCAAATCCAATTTTTTTTTTTTTGACTCGTTTAATCAAATTTTTTTGATTTTTTTGACAATTATTTCATTTCAATTTTTTGTCACTAAATGAAATTATCGCAATTCAATGCTATTCATTCCAACATTTTGACACTTAATGAAAATGCTCATTGCAATATTTCAACTTTTTACCTCTAAGTCTAATCATATCGGTTTAGCTTTCTAGCTTTCGAATTAAATTGCCTAATTAATTTGCCTAATGCCTAATTTACTTGTCACATTAATTCAAATTAACCGAATGATATCACTCCATATTTTCGCCTCATGTAATCCACAATCAATTGCAATATCCAAAATTGTTTCAATTACGATAGCATCTACTTTACGAAATGGCCATTTACTGAAGCGTTCCGTTATGGTATCTAACTTTTCCTGATTTTTCATACTTCTTAATTCTTCCAGTGGACATGATGCTATCACAAGCCGCTCAATGATCAACTGATTACGCTCTTTGAAGCCTGAGAGAAAAGAAGAATATTTGAACTATGATAAAAGTTAAAGTGATAAAGTGCAGGATTAAAAGAAAATTAAAGTAACAAATTTTAGTAAGACAATGATTAGAAATAAAAATTAATTATGATATGTGTAAATCATAGAAAAAAAAAAATCTCACTGAAAAAATGAGACAATTTTTTGAAAAGTCGTTTTTTTTTTCTTTTTTTTTTTCCTATACAATTACTAAGAAAAATTTGAAATATGATTAAATAATTCATTATTTTTTGTGTATTGCATATCTTTCCCATTTTTCTTACAATAATATTAATTATGCTTTGTAATTTCAAATAAAAGAAATTTAAATTTAAAAAGAAATATGAAATGAACCTAATGTAACAGAGAGTTTAGCAAAAGTTATTAATGTATAAACGGCCTGATCATAGGCTTCCGCTGCTTTTGGTCGTAAAATACGACGCTGTTTACTGCGTAATGAAAGTAACGTTGCCGAAGCTGATAGTAATTTATCCCAAGTTGCAAAAATAAACCAACGACATGCTCGACAAGCTAAATGAAGCAAAAGTAACTAATTATTAGAAAATTAATTAGCAATTAGCTGATTGATTAACGAGCAAGAAAGTCTATTGCACCTAATCGCAGCAGTAATGTTCATTAAAAACGAAAATTTCATTCCTTTCATTGAGTAGTTAGTTTTCGAGCAAGAATTTGATTTCACCAATTACTGGCACTGATATTAATCAATGAATAGTTTAATGTCAAAATACAAAAAAAAAAAAAAATACATATTATTTTATACTATAAAATTAAATATTGGATCTTTCTTTCCTTTTTCAACATCTTGAGTAATATAAGTTTTAGTGAATGAAAAAGGTTAATTTATTTTTAAAAAAAGAAAACAAACCAGCTAGAGAATGTTCAGTTTGTTTAGTTGGTATTTGCTGTATTCGCCGTACATCACTCATTATTTGAGCGTTATAACCGATATAATCTGAAAGTATTTTTGAAATTTTAATTTGGGAAAACTGACAATAAGCTATTCTTTCAGTAACATTGTTTTTTTTTTAAATTGAAATGTTTCATAAATGAGGTAAATAATGATCGGACTTTATCAATGAGCGTTCTATTTTATGTCCTTCCGGTTTCAGAATGTATGCATCAAATAAACAGTTTGGTGGAAAAAAAAAAGCAAAATTTTTTCTCTCGAAGAAAGGAAAAGTGTAAAAATAATATTAATTGATAATAATAATAATAGTTCAAAAAAGTTTATATAAGTAACAATAATTAAAAATAGTAATTGGGAGTAATTAATAGCAATAACCAAGCAGTTACAAATGACAAATGCGTCTAAAGAATCTAGTGAATAGATCAATTAAAATGAAGTTTCAAAATCCTAAAAATTATTTAGAATGAAAAGAAAATTTTCACAATTACAAGATAGAAAAATACCTGTAATAACACTTATTAGTGGTAATTTAGCAAATTCCGGACTTTTAAGTTTCACATCGAATTTGGCCAAATTTTCATATACTGCACTAAGCCAACGATCACTGGTATATACGATGCAATCACTACGCAACACTTCATTAATGAACCAAATCTAAATTAAACAAATAAATTAATCAAATTTCTAGCAAATAGCAAATTCCAATATGATGAGGAACGAGGAAAGTTTAGCATAAATGTTTAAATTAATTAATCAAATTAACTTCCAAATGATAGTTTTGAACAGCTTAAAATGATAGAAGTTTTTGCAAATTAAAATGTAAATAAAATAAATTTTAGAAGAAAACACACAATTTGCTTCTCCTTTTGAATTTACCTTTTCTAATGGTTGCTCAGTGTCACTGGAAAAAATAACAGCTAATGCGGCATAGGTTGCAAGATAAATTGCATCGGAATTCAGGAAATATGATTGTGCTTCACCGTGCAACTCAAACGCATCCTTTTGAGCAGTCATAAATTCTGGAATTGATTGCACATCTCAAAATTAATTTACAATTTGTAGAATTAATTAGCAGTGGACGATATGATCTGTATAATTACGACCTTTTTTAGCCGAGCTAATATCATTTGGAATTGTTCATTTTTTTTATTCACTTGCTTAAAACATAATTAATCATTTATCAAATGTTAAAAAATGTTGAACTTAGATGTTAAACCATAACACTCGAAGAATGTTGTATGATTTTAAAAAAAAAAGAAAAAAAATATCAAAATTTTATTTTGCATCCAAAAAAGGATAGGAAAGTAAAATTATTACAAGCAATTGAATTTGATTTATGGAAATTCAAATTTTTGATCAAATCATGACATGATCATTTGATTTAATTTCCTTCTCATTTACTCTTTATCAGAATTAAAAAANGAAATTTTTGATCAAATCATGATCATTTGATTTAATTTCCTTCTCATTTACTTTTTATCAGAATTAAAAAAAAATGCAACATTTCTGATGATTATCTAACAATTTATCTCACCTATGATAACGAGCAAATGAAATACTCATGATACGTATGTCATTTTTGAATTCCAATAATTTCCAATTTTTTTTCTTGATTTTCATAACTAATTCAATTTATAAATGTGTTAACAAACGCGATAAAACTTAGGCTTTAAGAAATATTAGTATTTAATAAATTTTTGACTATTAATTTTTCTTCTCTTATTTTCTTCCGTTTTTGCTTTATTTGACTCCTTTTCAGAGATAAAAATTTTTCCAGAAACATTTCCTTTTGCAATTTCAGTTTCCTCAAAAACGTACCGGAAAAGAAACCGGAAGCAAATTCTTGAATGGCTTCATCAACCTCAATTGTACTTTTAATTTGTAACCATTTGGGAAAAGCATTTCCTAATTCAGTTACAAAGCAATTCGCTGTTTCTATTTCATTCTGAAAAGTTTCCAAAATGATAAGGAGAAACAGGAATCATTTCCTGTTTCATTAAAGCACCAATTTAAGGCATCAATTTCCAATGTAACCTATTCGTCCGTTGAAAATGAAGTTCTTAATTAATTTAAGACATTAATTGTGATCTGTTCACAGCAATGATAAAGTGCTATTAGTGCCAAAGATAATTATCACAAATTTGTCGTATTTTAAATTCAGTAACTTCATAAGCATTCAAATTCCGATTATAATCCCAATGAGCAACAGTAAAAATGATAATAATCATGAATTTGATTAATTACGAAATTGATAACGACTGCAAACATGCATGAGTAAAATTACAAAAGCAATGATTAAATTGATAAGATGATAATGACACTGTGCATTGAGTAAAAATTATACTCCAAACTAGCTACAGAAAACGTATCAAATTTTTGAATTTAAATTTTCTCCAGGATCAATTCTAAATATTATTTTATATATCGTTTTTTTTTTTTTTTTTTTCATAATTTAAAATTCTGCGAAAATTTGGAAATGAAAAAAATTCACCTCATCGAATTTTCTATCCGTAGAATCGTTACAAATCGATGCTTTATTCATTTCATCGGCTTTATATCTTTTTGATAATTTCTCGAGCAATCCAGTCATCTAAATTTATCGTTCAGAAATTTGACGTGAAATTTAAAATAATATTGATAAATTTCAAATATGCAAACTGAAAAGGTAACATCTTCCTGTGCTCACTAACTTCATGCGTGTTTTCCAAATTCTCTAATGAGTTATTACGAATCATTTCGGATTGTTTGGTGCTGTCTTCGTTGGCATTATGTTTTCCTGAAAACTCTCCCAAAAACTCCCACTTAATACTAATATCTTACATAACACATAGATTTTTAGTCACTTTAATGAATTAATTTATAAATAATTTAGAGAAAAAGGAAGAAGAATAACGAAATTGGAAATTACACAGAACGGTTCGTTTTCATCGATTTAATGAATTATTTTAAAATTTTGAAAAAATTTTCAGATTTTGAAATTCTCAAACAACATTCAACAAATCTTCTACATTAACATAAAATTTGAATATATTAGGTATTTATCAAGTTCTTTTTTCTTTTCTTTTTCGAGAAAGCAAAAAATAAAAGACAATTTTGAATTTTGTTTTGAAATGTTCAAACCATCATCATCAACAGTTGCACCCAGTAAGATATCATCGGTGGGAAAATAAGTGAGAATTGCTTGGATAAGTTCGACAGACAATACATTATCACTGTCAATTTCACATATTTGTGATGCTGTTACTAACTAAAAATAAAATATTTTAAATTTTGTTTAAAAAGAAGAGAAGCAAAAGAAAGAAAATGAAATATAATATGCATATAAGTTCAAATTAAATTCTTTTTTGTTTTCTTTTACTTTTCAAAATTTTCAAATTAACTCTTACATGAAAATTCAGTAGCACTTTCAAGCTAGCTATTCAACTAATCATAAAATTATCAGTGATAAAAACTTACAAAGATTTGCAATGTTCGAAGTGCTTCGGAGGCTATATCAATGTTAGCTGAATTACTACACTCAACAATACAATCAACGATAACTGTCCATAATGTTAACGATTTACTCCTCACTGAGACCAAAATGATATCAGCAAGACGTTCTTCATTTTTCGTAATCTGTGACAAATCTCACGTGTTACGTGATTTACTAATGATAAACTGCATGTATCACGTAAAATAGCGCATAATCACAGCAGTAAACTGTACGTATTATCACATAAATGTGAAAATTTTGAAAAGAAAATTGTGGAAACTTTGAAGCTACACGTATGAATGTTGTTGGTTCAAATTTATCACATTCAATAGTGCAAAAAAGAAGGAAAAGTTCGAAGTTATATGAGATAAATGAAATAATTTATAAAAACATTGCGTTTATTGGAAGTGAGAATTTGGTAATTTTGAAATGAAACCTTCCGAATGATACGAAGTGCTTCGGAACGTTGATCCACCGTTGGATGAAGCAGTGCTTTATGAAATATTGCTTCCAGTACACTGCGCATTCCGTCAACACTGGCAAGAAGTCGTAGTAATTGCTCAATTATCCTAAAAACGATTCATTTGCTAGAAATGATGCAATTAAAAGACAGAATTCAGAATCTAGGAATACATTTGACAGAATTTCAGAACCTAGGAATATATTTAGCATAGCTCAAAATCCAGGAATATGCTTGATGGAATCCGGATTCCAGGAATACATTTCGCAGAATTCAGAATCATATTCCATGGGATTCAGAATTGTATTTCAGCAAGGAAAGGCAGGAAATCTTTACTGCGATCAAAAAAGTAACAATCACTTACTGATACAACGCAAGTGCAATTTCCGGATGATCGAAAATCGTTTTATTACGTGTCGTCGTTGACCTCTGACCACGTCCGAATGGTTCATTCTCATCAGTAGTGTCACGAGTACTCTTTTCCGGCTCTCCTAGCATTTTCATCAGGCAAGGACTTAATTCACGCCTATAAAAGATAATATTTACGGGATATTTCTTTCTTTTCAAAAAAAGAAATATGAAATTTTTTTTTTGCAATTACTCAAAAGACTAATTATGTTAATTGCGTAATTTATGAGAAGCTTTCACGTGAAGCTAATTCGTTGTTTTCAAAAAATTTTACATTGTAATTATGGAGTCAAAGTCTTAAAAACAAAATTAACAAAAAAAAAAAAAAAAAAAAAGCAAAAAATACCAAATAACATTAATGAATGGTTGATGATTGATAATGATAAGTGATTGCGATGATAAAATACTGCAAATGGCATCAAGCAAAATGATAACTTGCTCTGATTGTGGATTCGTATTATTAACTCGTTTAATAACTTCATTTAGCAATGTTGTTGCATCGATAAAAATGGCAATATGTTCTTGCGCATTGGTTATCTGTTAAGTGATAATTTCAATCATTCATTAAATTAAACTTTAGCTCATTTAACGCAATTAATTATTATCATCATTTTTCTTTCTTAAACATTTTGTTTAAAAATAGGCGATAAATAAATGCGAAAAAAAAATGCTGAAAAATTAGTGAATTGATAAATTTTTTTTATTTTCGAAATTAACTTTTGTTTAAAAAAAAAAAAACTCTTTTACTTTTTCGAAAATTGTTTCATTTAACTTTCCTTCATATACTTTAACTTCTTATTTTACTATTGCTTTTTTCAATCATAGATAATTGTAAGACTATCATAACTTATCACCACAAAGAACAATGCGTAAGTTTTTAAAACTGCTGATAACATCATGATAAGAAAAAAGATTTTACCACAGGCGATGTACAAAAGGAACTGAAAATTTGTGTAATAGCAGCACGACAAGCTAACTGAACGCTTCTTTCTTCGGCATTTCCATATGTTTGCATACATAACTAAATGAAATTAAAAGGAAAAATTCAATTCATTTTTAATTTCATTTTTCAATTTTAAGTTCAATTCTTTTTCAGTTCAGTTTTTCAATTATTTTGGCGTTAATAACGATAAGCAAATAAACCTTCAATATAGGAAATGTTAGAAAAATATTGGGATGATTTTTTTTTTTGTGATAATGAGATAAAAGAGCACTTGTTTATCAGTAAATAATTACAAGAAATGTAAAAACACTGAGAGAAAGAAAATATTGCTATGTAGCTATATGACAATGAATTAATAGTAATGATTTAAAATAAAATTGACAAAAACTTACCTAAATTATCTGCAAGATTAAATCCAAATAGTTTAAGAAAGAAAATAATATTAATTCATTAAAATAATTCAACGTAATTTTTTGTTATTTTTCAAAAGATATTTTTTTAATTAGCAATAAATTTTAAAATCATTTACTGTTAGAACTTCCATTACTGTCTCGATTGTAATTCGCCGTTCTTCCTTGCACATTATTTCAACAATTAACTAAAAAATAAAATAAAATAAAGAAAGAAAATGAAAAAATCTAAGTAAAATATTTTAGAAATTTTCCTTTCTTAAAAATTATCTCAAAAAAATGAAAATTTTAAAAACTAAGTCAAAATTGACACTGTTAAATTAAAAATTAATGAAACTAAATAAACATTACCGTTAGGACACGACACTGGATTGGCGCTTTAATTAACGGTAGCAAAGTAAGCGATTTTAATATTGCCATCACTAGTGTATTACTTTCAGAAGTTGTTGCTTTATCCATAAAACGTTCATCCCGAATTAATGTCTAATAGAAAAAAAAAAAAGAAATAAATCACAAATTCTGTCTTAAATAATGAATGATATCATTATCAGTTACTGATAATGATACAACTTAAGTTCCAAAATAATTATACACTTTACTTCCTATTTTTTCTCCTTCTTTTGTTAATAGAATTTGAATAGGTAGTTACAAAATGACAAATTTTATGCAGTTTAATGAGTTAAAAATTAGTGAAGAAGAAATGTTATTTGGCTTATTGAGAGAAACTAGATTAGTTATTAATTATTGTCAAAAGATTCTTACAGATAACAAAGCTGTTATATTAATTCATTACCACTGTTTGATTTTTTCTGCTTCTTTTTTTTTTTCTTAATAATTAACACCTTTTTAATCAGTTACAACTTCCTTCATCAACCAATTTCATTTCACTGTAAAACCAAAAAGGCTCGGAGTTTTTTCTAGCTAAAATGAAGTTTATACTTCTATTTACCTGTAAATAATGAGAAATATTTTTACCTTCTATTGTCCATTGTTAATTTCAAAAAAAGAGCTTACAACTTATGTTACCTGAAGTAAATCGACAGCAGCTCGATTGATTTTTTGATGCTTACATTGAAGTGCCATTTGAAGTACACGAAGACATTTATCACATAATGTTATCATTGTAACGTTATCACTATTCAGCATTTCTGTAGTTTTATTTCCAAATACATATATTTTTTTCAAATAATTTTGATACATTTTATCATAATTAAAAATCTACTACTAAACAATAACATTATTGGCTAATAATTATTTGAACGGAAAAAACGAAAATAAGTAAAAAGCAAATAATTTTCATTGAAGAAAATTATGCGAAAAATTGAAAAAAAAAATATATATATATATAGGTTTGTGGGATAATTTCATAGGATATAATTTTAGTATTAATTAGCAGCAAACGAATAGAGATCAGCTGATCTGATTAATTAGCGATAATGCCTGATATCCCTAAAATTTTTACACTTTTTTCCTCATATTATTTTTTTTTACTATTTATTTCAAAAAATAATAATAATAATGGCAAATATATTCAATAAAACATAAATAAGGAGAGCATAAATAATATTATAAGTATCGATAACATGATCAATTATAGCAATATTCATTTATTGTTATTACTTAATTGATCGATGAAAAATAACTAACCTCTAAATTGTATTTTTTTTTTCGTTTTTTTTTTTAAATTTTTATTTTATTTCAAAAAAAAAAAAGAAGAACTGTGCAAATGAAATATACTAACCAAGTGTAATTTTTGCAGCAGCGCTAAGATCACGAAATTTAGCTGCAGAAAGATTAGAAATAATTTGTAAATGTTCATCCATTATGATAGGAAATTGTGAAAAAAGAAAAAAAAAGGTATAAAATTTCACAATAATATGTTGATACGGCTGAGCGAAAATACAGCAGATTCTACTAGATAGAAGAAAAATTTAGCTTAATAAAGTAAGCTTGAGGCATTGATAGTAGTTTAGTTAGCTTGTGCTATCAATATGAGACCTAACCTAGCAGGCTCAATATTGATTCATTCTTGGCCAAAACTACTACCACATTCATTCGCTGCTTCACATAGATAATTATAAATTTTTAGTAGTACGACAGAAAAGAGGGAAAACAAGAAGTTAATTTTACATGGACTCACCATTTAAAATATTATTATTAGTTGTTAAATGGTAAAAATTTAGAAATTTCATGCAATTAGCGGCTGATAATCAACTAAAAAAGTTTTATTTCAGAGGTTTTTGTAGCTAAATAGCTAAAATTTAAAACATTAGTAGCCAGAGAGTGGTGCAGAATTGTTTTTTTTAAACTTTGAAAATTACCAAAAAACATAATTGAAGATTAGTGCTGAGAAAATTTATCAGCTTGAAAATTGCAATCAGTTTCAGGATTTGCAAGATGTTTGGCATCTTTATGTCTCTTTTGCAAGAACGGACGTGAAAATGACGTAAAAAAAAAAAGAACTTTAGGGGACAAAAACTTACACTGGTCTGTTTCAGGATTCTCAAGTATGTATGCTTTTCTAAGACGTAAGGTAAATTTTTGAGATAGATAACAGATGAATGTCAAGCTGCATGTTAGGGAAATGATATCTGATATGCATATCAGAAATGATAAATGCATATCCATGACTGTGGCTGGCATTTTGATTGTATAATTGTTAAATTTTTTGCTGTTTTATATCTAATACTTTTTCTATCATGTATTCCAGGTTATCAAATTATATTTTGTCATGACAGATTATCGTGGAAATCCAATAACTAGTGATTATTCGCATCAGGAATGCAATTACAAATCATTTTCCAATCCCTGAACATTTACAATTTTCGGTTTAACGCTCATACATTTCTACAAAAGAAATATACACTTCTCCAGTAATTTTCGACAGCATTCCAGAAGGACGTTTAATTTCAATGCAACAAATTAATACTGAGCAGGTCGTTTTTGACTTTCACATTTTAACTTGAAAATTAGGCAGAACAGTGATTTTTTCTGTTGCTGTAATTCTGATGCACAATCAATCTGATATAAAATTAAATCAAATTTGAAAGTTATCAGATTTCTTCTGGAATTCGCCAAACTAGAATCTAATTAGTAATCAGTTGATGAACGTCATGCACCATATCGGTCAATTTCGTTATTTTAGCATTCACCGACTCATCAATAAGATGTTCAATTTTCTGCTCCGCCAGTTCGTCGGTCAAATCCAAATGAAACCTATGAAAAGATGTAAAAAACATCACAGTAGTTATATTTTTCAATTTAAAAACTCAATCGCGAAAAAAAGCATTTATTAAAAAAAAAATGTAACTGAACAAATTAATGCAAATATTTGAAAGAATTCTCTGACTCCACTATCCCGACTTTTAATCAATAAAGTTTCTTTAAAAGTAAACCTGTGCTCAATTTTCTGCACTGCTTTTTCTTTCTCAATTGCAATATCCGGTATTCCAGAATCCAACATAAGTAAAAACAAGTTCAGGACAACATTAGCGTGTCGTCGTAAAATTCGAAAAGCTGAGAAACAAAACCCTCGGAATTCTTTCCATTCCTTACTACAAAAGAAATGAAAAATCAAATTCATATCCTTTATTTTTTTCTTTCATTATTAATTAGCTAGAAATGTAGTAGCTCTAGCGTTTTACATGTTTTAATGTGAATATGATTTTAAATTCAATGTTTACTGACTTTTCCAAGGAAGAGCAAGCGATGTAAAACTAAACATGGAGTGACACTATACACAATGAATCACTAAGTCATACTTTATATGCTTCTGGGACTTATCAAGGTCTGCATTACTGAAATAATATAATGAGCAAAACGAATTTTGCCACCTAACACAGTCAAAATCTGCAAATATTGTATTACACAACCCTGTTTTGAAAACTAAACCGTCCTAAGTTAAGATAAGCTTAATCAGAACAAACCTGTGCAATCCACCCATACCATTAATCATTTCACTAGTCAATTTCATAGGTGGTGGAGCGAAAGGTTTTGGATCTCTTCCTAGGATATAACCGAAATCGACATGAAACATTTTCCCGTTTTCACAGAGCAAAAGATTATGCAAATGTCGGTCACCTAAAAAGCATCAAGCTAAATTAGCTGTACAAAACAAATCACCTAGCTATGACCAAATCTAAAAAAAAATTATAGATTCATCCATAATATTTTGGTATCATTAAGTCTTTTAAATCACGCATTTTTTTATTAGAATTAAAATATGCTTAGACATAACGGAAAATAGGAGGACAAAATAAGTACATAAATCTTAACAAAAGTTCACCAATTCCCAATATGTAGCAAATGACTGAATAACCAGCACACGAGCGAACATAATTCTCAATAACTTCTGTTTCAATTCCGAATGGCCCATTTGGAAAGGGACGAAACGATCGAAGGCACTCCTACAAAAAAGAAGTGAAATGATAGTATAAACACGATTAATTATAAGTTAGGGATGACTGAAGATAAAATGCTTTAAAATAAAATATGGTCGAAATGTGATAGTAACTTCAAGATCGAACAGAAAGTTTTAACAAAAGTAATCTGCTTAGTGCTTTATTTTCAAAAATCACTTGTTTCAACTTAGGATATTTTGGCACTATTATCTTGGATACGTAGTTAAATACAAAATAAAAATCTAATCCAAAAAAATGAATAAATGGATTTTTGTGACAAGAAAAAGAGAGAGAGAGAGGGGAGAGAGAGAAACCCTGAAAAACAAAAACTAAGTGATTCATTAGTAACATAAGTCTCCTTAAAAAAAAAAAGAAAAAATTAGAAAAAAACGACTATGCTAGAAATGCAATGTAGACATATTTTAGCAAATCCCACTCATATTTCAAATCATACTGTGCTTCTAAAAAACAGATCCGTCAAAATGGATATCAAGACGACGAGGAATTACTTACAAACAAACAGTAATGAAATAGTGCACAGTTTTTTTAACCCTAATTTTAAAACATTACCAAATTAATGAATATTTCAATCCAACAGCAATGTCCCAAAAGTTTAAAGAATTTGTACTGCTCAAATATATTTAAAAAAAAAACATATAAAAAAGCATATAATGTATTCTAACCTTGAAATAAATTTTATTTCCTTTAAATCAGAAGCAAGGAAAAGAAAAACTAATAATTTACTTGAACGGTACCCCAATTCGAAATTACTTCACGGAGTGGGATAGCTTTAATAAACTGGACAAATCCTTCAGAAGTAGATGTAGCAAGGACGGAATATGGTGTTAAACGCAAATCGAGACCATCTGCACGAAGTATATCATCCATTAAACGGATCATTTGTATGATCAGCTGATCCTGTCTAAAATACAATTTTTATTTAATTTGAATTGAAAGATATTTCCCCTTCCCCATATTTTATCGGGAGTGGAAGGAGAAGGTAACATAGGCTTATGTGTTGAAGATTCAAACTAATAAATGCCTCTAAAATCAGGAGAAAAAAAGGAGAACAACCTTGCTGATTTGAAAACAATTACAATTTATGAACATAGGGAGAATTTGACTGTAGCTCATTATGGGGGTTTTCATTACATGTATTCTCATTTTATAAGTACCACATTTATCCGAATTTCGAAAAAGAAGCCTTCTTCTACGTAAAAACTAACATACGAGCGCTTTCATTCCTCCAACAATATAATAGTTTAAGTAGACTTGTTAGGTTTAAATTGATATGCTATAAAAAAATACCTTAAGTCATCTCCCCGTTTAAAAATTGTCACATAATTCTCATTTGTTTCAGTTCTAAAGGTAAGTTTCATTGGCATCAAATTACTGTTAAAGAGAGTTGCTACATCAGGCAACAGTGCATTCACACGTATTGTTGGATCAAGTGGAAGCGGAAGACCACAAAGATTGAGCAAATCATGCTGCTCACGTAAAGCTCGTCGCAAGGCTTTTTCTTTCTGACTTCGTCCACCACTTTCCTGCGACACAAGCTTAGCCATCGATACAAGGATTTCAATTAAAATCTAAAACTTCATTAGTAATTGAAAGAAATTAAAACCAAAGGCGAGCAAGCATAAATTTTGCAAAACCATATTATTTAGAATTCAAAAATTTTAAGAAATTTCGATTATTATATTGCAAAGCCGAAAAGTCTAAAAAATATTTCAAGAATATTTCTTAGAGATTATAAATAAACTACTGCAACCTAACCAATTGAGAGATCAAAGACAATGCAGGCTTCATCGGATGATAAGAAAAATTTATGAAATAAGCTAACAAAATTGCATAATACTAGTAGTATTATAATTATATGGATAATTGAAATCCTACTTCTTGCTGATCAAGCGAAGCAGCTCGTCTCCTCAAATCACTACCACCACTTCGTAACGATGATAATAATAATGATAAAACATAACCGTACATACGCGATATAACCGCATTGACCTCAGCTGTTGCTTCTATCTGCAAGAAATGAAAGAGGAAGATATATTTCAATAAAGTAATCAAAATATGTTCAAGAATGAGGCAGAGAGATATTTTGCAGCATTCACTGAAAAATTCAAACTTTAAATTAATAAAATAAAATGATTACTTCAACTTTAAGATACCAATAGAGATAGTAAGTAATAGAAGGATTGCTACAAGCAGAACGTATCAGAAATGACGTAAGATCATCGCCTGTTAAACATTTCTGCATAGCTTGTTCAACCGTTTGTTGATGCTTCATTTCTTGATCATTTTCAGTTATTGACACACCTTTCTCTCCCTTACTACCATCAATCCTTCTGTGGCTTTCTTTTTGCTCCTATATAATATATATGTATTTAATACTACCACAACTAATTCTACAAAAAAGATGAAATTTAGTGTTTTGTTTACACTACTACTTCAATTACTACCTATTTTTAGCTGGTCTTATTTCATAACAATTATATCAAGAAATCAAATATATGCACACAATATATACGGATAGGTAAAATTCATGCATTTTATCTAAATTCTTAAATTTCTATAAAATGATGAAAATAACGTAAACAAAACAAGAGTAAACAAATTAAATGGATGGATAAAAACTAACTAAATTTTCGATGCTCATAAATTATGAAAATACCTGTAACTCTTTCGAAGCATTCATTATGAAACGTTCATATTTAAGTGCCTGAACAAGTTGCGGCAAATACAATAAAATTTGTTCGGGCTTAGCATGAGATAAACGTGAAACCGCATAACGACGCAGTTCAATGTTTCGGAATGTTGGCGATAGAAGTTCTAAAGCGTCACTAGCTTCCAGTGGTGACCATTCTCTGAAAATTTAACATCATCTGAAAAAAATAACCGTTAATTCCAAAAATCCCTTTTTTTGAGTAAAATACTTCTGCATGCATTACTTCTCAACCCCAAACTTCTGCAATAAATGTGAAATATTAAAAAAAATTTTAATTCTTAGTCGTAAATTATCCATCACCACTTTTATCATGTCAATACACTAGATACTTTTAAACATTAATGTGGCGATCGGAATCATAATGATAAACTATCAACAGATGAACAGCATAAGGTTTTGATAATATTTACTTCACAAGGATCAAGGCATACGCTGCTTCCTCATGCTTATTCCAAGCTACTGCACGAACAAATTTTAGCAATGCTTTACGATTATTTCGAAGATAATATCGAAATTTCCATATCAAATCACGTTCTTCGGTATTTATTGTGTGCATTGGAGGCAACTAAAACAGATATAGTTAAGGAATAATCCAAAACTGCATAGATTCCCACATCCACAATGAAAGATATAACATTATAAATTTATCTGGAGAAATTTTTTCACTGTTCTTATAGGAGAAAAGAGCCTTTCCAACAAATTTTCTCTTTATAAAGGCTATGAACTAGAGCAAGTTAACACACAGCAGATGAGGCAAACATGGTCAAAGTCGCAACAACAGCAGCAACAACGCATCTGAATTTCTGAAAAATTAGATAAGACCAATTCTTAAGATATAAAAAATCGGTACGTGAATTATCTTTTCCAATAAATCCCGTGCAGAAGCATTCGGTTTGAGTTCACGCTCGATAACACCAACACGTGAGGTACGCGTCATCATATGATGCTTTAGTTCACAAATATTCTCCATATCTATTTCCGGATCAATTGATGAATGAAAAATCCGTGCTTCTATTTCATCCTCCTTCTCATAGTAAACGATAGAATATGTGCTGTCACCATAAACAACTCGTACCATTTCAATAATTAAATACAAACAACGCTGTTCAATTTCACGCTAAAAAACAGTGCATTGCAACATAAAAGAGTTTCTAACAAAATGATATTAGTGACTGTCAATTTCCCGGGCCTATATATTTAACTATATCATATAGTTAATGCTTTGCTAATGGTTGTTAAAATTTTCGCAGCTCAATTTAACATTCTGAATTAATGGAATGCTAATTTTCATCCAGTTATTCATTGCGAAACTCTTAATAATAGTAATTTTAATTATTTTCTTTTTTTTTTTTTTTATATTCAGGATTTCACATTTTACTATTCTCAATGTACAATACGAATTACGAACTTCTTTCTTAATCTGTTCAATACGCGGAAATGTGAGTCGATCAAGCCAATCAACATGCTCGATCAATTTTTCACCATATTCTTTCGTTAATTTTTGTAAACGATCAACACCTGTATGTTTCGTGAACTGAAAAAAAAAATGAATAATTTGAGTTATAGTAAGCAATGCTTTTTGTAAAAGCTGGTTCGTCACATTGTCTTTTGCCAAAAAAAAGAAAAGAATTACTCATAATATTGTTATACTCATAATTGGGGAAAAAGTTCTAATTAGGGATAATAAAATATTGTAAGAAAATTTACAAATTCGATTTTTCACTTCTTTTAAATTAAAATAAAGTCAGACTTTTCTGTACTATTAACCGCGAAAAATTCGCGTAGTACGCACAGAATTTGTTCTATAAAATTATCGATATCATTAAATGATAAACCATAAAGCGTTGACGGATGCTAGGACAAGCATTTATTATTAAAAACCATTCCCAAAATATTAAAATATAAGTTCTGAATATGAAATCAATTAACTTGATCTTCAAATAAAGAGATTGTTAAGTCCCATCATCTTGTCATATCAGACCTTAGATGGCAACGGTGGCCTCAAAAAATCATCAGGTTTCGTAGCTACTTCCATTTTCAGAGCAATAGTACCGGATCGAAATACACCACGTTTGCTGAACAGAGAAACGGACGAATGTGCGATAAATCGTGGTTCCAGAGTTTCTGATACATCCCAGAGGCATGCATGGATGAACGAATCAAGGCTCAATTCACTGGAAGCAAAAATTCTCAATGCTGATTAACCTTTTCAAAACAAAAAAAAGGAGAAATATGTTTTTAATTGTAATTTTATGAACAGCAGAAAATTTCTTGCAACACTACTTTCGAAGGGCGAATAAAAGAAAAATTCATTCTGAGTATTTTGACTCAGGAATTTCACATAAATAAGGGAAACTATTTTGACTTTTTAAGGAACATTTTATTCCATGCCTCATAATTGGACCAAAAATAACACCGAACCAAAATAACCTGAAAATTTAAAAGAATGTTTTAAAAAAATTCTGACTTTTAATCAGAAGTCCTTGACTCACTATTAGCAGTGAACAAATTAATTCAGTTTCACGCATTAGAAAATAATGAAATAAACCATTTAATAGTCATGCCTTATTTTGATAGGTAACAAAATCCACTCATCCCAGGATTGAATCGTTGTACGAATATGACTTGGTGGGGGTTTGTATGATGTAGAGACTGGAACACCCACTTGTCGTTTATTACAGTAAATCTACAACCGCCAATATATTAGACTATTTCAACCTTTCCAACATAAACAAACTTCTCCATATATTTAAACTAATTTACACAAGAATTTCTAAATTCTATAATGATCGAAATAATCCAAAAGTGCTCAGTTATTCCCAAACCAATCGTAATATGCGTTATTAAATTTGAATACCTTCATTTCATCACTGAAATTGAGTATAACAAAAAAAAAAAAAAAAAAAAAAAAAAGGAAAAAAAAAACCAACCGAAGCAGTAACGAAGAAATTTCCACCTACGACTCGATGTGATTTATCAAGAAGTGCCATGCTTCCTTCCAAAGAACCAATTCGTAGTTGTACATTTTCCTCCAAATCACAGCTATGAACGTATAAAAATTCACTGTCCATTGTTCTGCCACTCAATTTCATTCAGTCCAACAGAAAAATCTAATACGTGGCATACATTTTCCTGGTCATCATTCACAATCACCGGGAAAATAATCCGCTGAAATTCATAAACCACTTGTTTTTCATATCCCAAGATACTCTTGCTTATTCCATAATTATTTTTTTTCGAAAATCTGAAACCATAACAAATTTCTAAAATATTCACATGAAGTTTGCAATATCAATCCACGATATACAGCATCCCGTTTGGCATGTTTTATTGGGGCAGCTTTCAGAACAAAAGAAAAAACGAGCAAACAATTTAAGCGCATATGCGAATCCCGTATATCAGATGAATAGTGCTTTTTCTTTTTTTTTTTTTTTTTTCTTTTTTTCATTTATAAAATAATAACTGAGAAAAAATTTAAGGTTGAAGGTTCATATAGGTAACACCTGAAATTTCAATATAATGGCAGTAACAAAAAAACAAATCCTGAGCTAATGAAAATGATTTCAGTTATGTTAATAGCCAATTTTTTTTTTAATGCTTAAAATTACTCTTCAGCAAATCGCTTTGTGTTCACCTTCCTAAATAATACAGGAAATAACTTATACATACAGTTAGAACAATATAGAAACAAACTTATGCACTCATAAAATCTAATAAAAAAAATTAAAATATACAATGAAGAAAGGAAATTTCCTGAAATACAATTCAATGGATTCTCAGATAATTAATTGAAGTCAACAATAAACAAATACAAAGCCATCTTTTAAAACAGTATAATAAACTTTTTACTTGGGACCATACACTTATTCAGATACTTGCAATTCTATTTTTTTTTTTTATAATTCACTTTCATAAAAACACACATGAAAAATATAAATTTATATATACACATATGTATGCGAAGACGAAAATGCATGGAACAGCTATAATATTGTGGAATATTTCTTAAGCCAGGATAAGACTGTTGGCTAATATAAAAAGAAAAACTCAACTTTCGAACTTTTCTTTCCAAGAAACCTAATTTTAATTGAACAAAAAAAAAAAAAAAAAAAAAACCTTCATTTGTGACAAATCAAAAATCAAGGTTTGGAGATAAACAATTCGGAACACCACGATGAAAAAGAGAAATTTAATTTTTGGCAAGCAATTCTAATCATTTTGGCGACTTTTTTTTGCTGCCGCTTCTTTTCGACGGAACGTCTCTACCTGATAGAGGCCTTGGACTGTTACTCGGACTATCTTCATGTATTGGTTGTTGAATAGTGCTGCGACTTAATGATGCAGGTGAGGTAACTGAAGAACTGGAAAACAAGCGTTCCGATTCACGCATACCTTTTCTTGCACCCTTTTTATCTAACTTTAAGCTATTCTTTGATGGCGGTGCAACAAGTGTTAACCGATCCCAACCTATAAAACGGCATTAATGCATTTATCTTTTATACATAGCCTATTTTATATGTAAGCGTAATGCATTAAAATAATTTCAAGGCAAAAAAAAAGGAAACGAAAATGAGAAATATTAATCGAAAAAACAACAGACAGCGCTAATAAGCTGAAGAATAAAAAATACCACTGCTAAGACCAACATATAATAACGAAAAACAATACAAAAGAAATTCAAAACATTTGGCATAATCAAAAGAAATTAATCTTATGGTAACTCAAAGCGTCGACGACATAAAAATAAACAGCACAAAAACAGCATAATTCTATTTTATAAAAATATGGAAATATTTAACCTTTCACGACATTGCCATAATCTGCCGTCTCCTCTAAATATGAACCTTCGAAATTATAAATTTGTTGTTCGAGAGCGCTAAGTGTTTCCTAAAGAAAGAAAAAATATACGTATGCGTATCGTAGATGAAGAAATAGAGATAGGAGCATCATGACCTTAACAAAACTGTTACAACTGTTACATAAGAGTCCGAAACAAATATAACATTTTATAAAGATATCAAATTATTAACTCTTGTATGAAAACGCCTAAAACAAATCATCCTGTCACACATGAAGGACGTGAAATAAATGATCGAAAATTCCAGTAAAAAGCATAAATTTAAATAATTAATCTACCGCAAGCTCGGTACGACGTTTCACAAGATCAGCTAATTCTCGTCTTATTTCGTTTAAATCTTTAGCTGCCATTTCAACTGTTCCTGAAAATAAAAACAAAATATTTCTGAGAACGAATAGTAATACAAAATTCAGGAAAAAAAAAAAAAACTATGCAAAAATGATTAAATAAATAAATTTCTCATTTTCTCTACTCTAAAAATAATTTGCATTTTATTTTATCCATTCCTAAACAAAAAAAAAAAAAAAACTTCTCCTAAACAGAATTCAAAATTCAACAAAAAGTAATACTTGAAATATCTATCTATCTAAGTTAAGAAATGATTTGGAGTGAAAAAAAAAAAAAAAAAAAAAANCATTTTCTCTACTCTAAAAATAATTTGCATTTTATTTTATCCATTCCTAAACAAAAAAAAAAAAAAAACTTCTCCTAAACAGAATTCAAAATTCAACAAAAAGTAATACTTGAAATATCTATCTATCTAAGTTAAGAAATGATTTGGAGTGAAAAAAAAAAAAAAAAAAAAAATATTGCAAGGAATGTAGATGAATTAGATATTAAAATTTACAAAAAAAAAGAGCGTATTCTAAAAGATTGAGATGAATAAAAAGATAGCTAATACGAAGCAAGAAGATCAACATACATTAACGAGATAGCTTCATATATGTAGCTACTTGAAAGATTGAGGAAAGCACAAAAGAACATGTAATAGATGGAGAGAATAATTAGGCAATAATACAAAGCCGTATTAAATTGAAGCGGAAAAGATTGTGAACAGGTTAATACACGAGTAGCGGGAATTTGATTCGGCTACTGGTCGTAGGAAAGTGTTAGGCGTGTGGTGATGTAGATAGATATTTCGTGTTATTTAATATGTTCAATTATATACACACATGCATCTATACGTCTACATCCACACGTAAATGAACACGTACAATTAGGCTTTTTTTTTTTTTTCAGTCGTTTCATATGCTAATTGCTAATTGAGTATCACACGTATGGAACAATAAAATTTATAGATATGTGCACAGATATAAGCATATACAAATATTTACATATCGTTTACATACTTGAAAATACACAGAAATAATTACTTGAAAACTTTTATTGATTTAAAGTTGAGGAAATTAGAAACTGAATTATGTTTTCTGTAATATTGCAGTTAAATTTGAGACATCATTTACGTGGTAAATTGGTTGACTAGAAAAGATGGCGAAACTGAGCATGAGTGTTACTAAATGAATGGAGTAAGAAGGTGGTGCTATTAAAAACGATGGTAGATTATCCAAAACCTTTATCAAATATGTCATATATACGGGATGGATCCGTGGAGGAGGATAGCGAAGATGATGATGATGATGATGATGATGGTGAATTGTTCGATTGTTGCAGTTGCCTACAAGCAAGGTTACTGTGCTTATTATTATTATTATTTTTTTTTTTTGAATTAGATTTTTTTCTACCTTCTTTTGATGTTAAATTTAACATACTAAAAGGATACCATTTTTAAATATGAAGGAATATGATAAGAATCTGAAGTTATTAGTATTGAGTTTACGAAAAGAAAGCTTTCTTTTTCTGACATCAGAAATGTTTGATTGATGCTTGATAAATTCATTATTTGCTTTTCTTCCTTCCTTTGATAATAGTTCATTCTGTCTTTTCATTAGTGCTAAATATAGACAATAGTCATTATCTCCCTTAATTGCTTCCTTGCCAACGCCTTAGTTTCAGTGAGTGTATCTTTCGTACATCTAATGAGATTTTTACTGCATGTTATTTGTTTTTAGTTTTTTACATGTAAATCTGTAAATTCATTCATTCATTCAATGGATTTTCAACCATTTCAACGGTACGTATCACCTAAAAATTCATTTCTCATTGATTCATGGTATTTAGCGTTCTATAATAGTTATTTTTATTATTTTACGGTCGCTTTCGCTATAACTGCAAAATTTATAAAAAAAATAGTCATTACTTTAGCAAACAAAATTGCTATATTTTTTTTTTTTCATTCACAATCAGTGATAATGGTGAATGCTGTTGGCCTGTTTGAGTCATTTGTGTTCTCCGTTGATTCAAACGAACATTTGTCCATTGGTGTTGGTATTTAGTCATATTAGATGAAAATTTCCAAGATGTAAAACTTTTTTTAGAAACGGTTTTCTAATGCAATTTTTTATTCTTCGTTCTAGTCATCTTAACTAATTTGTCTTTCTCTTTTAACGGCAGTTAGCAAATGAGAAATATCATTTGATTATATTTATGCATTCTCTTCTTTGTTAACCGTAACCATAACCATCAGACTCTTATGTGTATTCCATCGAGTGATAAAGTTGCATTATACAGATGTACGAAGACGCCCGTTTGGCACGGGTCTGTCAAACATTTAAGGTGTGGTCTTCAGATTCACTTTTACTAATGCATCATTTCAAAGAAATATTATTTAATATATTATTTTATTTTGTAAGAATTAAAGGTCTGTCTTCCTGGCGTGGCGTATAACCATCACCTCATTATTATATACGTTTTAAATGTGTACTCTGTAGGTTTTGCCTATCCCTCTTCGTTTACTTTCATATTTATTTCACTGTAGCTTCTAAATTAAAAAGTAGATAAATGCACATCAGTTTAATACTTCATTCTTTTTTTTCCAACTTTTATTCCCGTTCCAGCTCTGGCAGTCTTGGAGCCAGTACTGTACGGTTATTTTTCTGTTCAAAACCGGGCCGTATTATGGCATTCCTCTCTTCATTACTGGTATTATATGTAATGTATTTAAGTAAGTTAATTATTTTATAAAGTCTCAATATTTTTGTTAATTTTGCATTTTTTCAATATTCAAAAGTCGTAATCGTGCTACATTTCCACGCTAAATATCTGATTCTAATATTCCAGTCATTCAAGGTTGATGAAATTGTTTTTTACTTTCATTCCTCGTTTTAAAGTATCTTCTAAAAATTGATGCCGATTTTCCGAAAGTTTAAATTTTTATTTTCAAATATTACAGGTTGGAGCAATAGTGCAATCGCGCAAACAGATGTATCTGCAACAGTAGTTCCAACTAATCATTCCAGGTTGACAAAATTCTTCTAATAAAATTTTATGGTGGTTTATTACTGCGTGTTTCACATTTGTCGATACTTTTAATCCCATCGGCTTCTGGACCGAACTATTAGATCTGCATTCGTTTCAGAGCGGAACTGACATCTGGCAATCATTTGGAAAAAATATTTACTTTCCAGCATAAATTAACTTTATAATACTTAAAAGATTTGAGAATAAAACCGCTTTTAGGGCGCATAAGGTGCTGCTGGATTTATGCAACGCCTACGCGGAGCAAAAAATTAGCGGTGATTTATGTAACCGTATATGCTACCATAAAAAGTGGAATATTTTGGATATTTATGAAGGGAACAAAATTGTTATCACAATTAAGGATGGTGGGCAAGAGGTTATTCTCAAAAGTCAACATCTCTATATTAATGATTTTGACCACTTGGATCCACGTGTCAATGAAAGCTTGTTCTTTGATGCTGTAAGTTTGTGATTTATGTCTCAAATTCGTTTTAAAGTTTCATACAGTTAAGATAAAGATAAACATCACAAGTTTCACTTTCTTTTTTCTTTTTTTATATGAATGCAATTGCAAAAAGCTATTTTGGAAAACTTATTAGATCTTAATAGCTATTAACTTTAATGAATTGAAGATAAAAATTGTAAAGTTTAATAATGAAATTTTAGGCCACAAATTAGTTTCATTATGTGGCCTATAACTTGAAAAGGAGTATAAGAGTAAAAAATACAAATGACGAAATATCAGTTTTTAAGGCAAATAGATTTTTTAGTAAATGTAAATGCGAATTTTTGTGACAGAAATTTAATTTAAGTTATTATTATTTCAAGCCTTTTTATTGACTAGATGTACCTTTGTCTTCTGCTTCCAGATTCTCGATATAGTTAACTATAACCTAAAATTGGGTTGGCCTACACATTACAAGCATCATTTGATTGAAATCCTTTGGCCCATGTATGTACGTAAAGGGCGTGATTCGTTGTCGGCGGCTGATCGTCGAAGTCTGTGGGCACTTCTTTCTCAGGATGAATACATTACTTTTCGGGTGCTACTCCTTACGCGTGTTACACCAAAGGTACAGTATAATGATTTCATTCTATAAAATATTTTATTTCGAATGTAAATTTTGCTCTTCTATTTTAATTTTGTCCTAGAAAATTGTTTCTAAAAGTACGAAAATAAGTTACTGGGAGGTAATAAAAGATATTTGGCACTTAAAATTAGTTTTGGACCAAACCTAAATAAATTAAATAAAACAACTAGAGGCAGTTCTAAAATTCATTAGTAATCAAGGCATGCATGTTTTAGATTATTGGTACGTGCGGGCATTTCTACCAAGTAGAAACATTAGTTCCATTTCATATGAAAGGTTATTATATGAATTTGAAAGCCAAAATTTTACTCCATTTGATGGGAACTCTAAAATTGTTCGATGAGTTTCTAAATGAACCATTACAATGGTGTGATATAAAATTTGATAATCTTGGTCTTGCTGCTGATTACCCAAAAAGGTTAGTTCAGTTTTAACAATTCCCTGTGAGAATGTGCATATAATTTATTACTTCAAATCTATTCTTTTTTTCCTACCACAGATTTTTATATTTCTGTTTTATAAAGGCTCAAACCAAGCGTATGTTTTTAATATTCCATTTAAATAGTATAAATAGTATATAATGTTTTCTTATTAATGTTCTCATTTAAAATTCTTCATCAAGAATTAAACTTTCGGGACTGGAAACCGTTTCTAAAATGTCAAAGTGCACTGTGTGAGAAGGTATTTTTATTGAGTGAAACTTTCTTTAATGAATGATTTTGGAGATTCATGATAATGGACGCAGATATGTTATATACCAAATCACGTTTAAAAGCCGTGCTGACAAGTCGAACTTGTCACCAAGAAACGGATTGTCATTATTTCGACTGTCATGCGAAATGCAATAATGATACAGGCTATTGCACTGACCGGACTAATAGCAATTTGGAAGTATGCTTTTATATGTTATTTTTGCACAAATTTCCTATGTCGTACTTATGTTTGTTCTTTCTACTTGACAGAAAAAATAAAGAAGATTTGCTGAACGTGCATAACTGCTAACTTTACTATGGAAGAATAAAGCATACATGCCAATTGAATTCAATTTTAGTGATTCATAGCTTTCAAAGTTTCAAAAATCACTAATCAACAGGAAAAAAATGTAGAACAAAACTCCTCTTTTCTGAATTTATGAAATTAAATGAGATACAAATTTTACTAGTCTTTGAACTCATTAATTCGTCGTTTTATCTTTCTAATCCATTTCTTCTTTATTGGAGATATCGCGGTTAATTTATCTATTTTAATTGCTATTTAAAGTAATTAATGATAGTTCAGAATAATTCCTTCCATGAATTTTAATGGCAATGCCCTTTGATGGGAAGAAAACTAAGGAAGAAGAACTACATCTATCGCTAAATTTCTGTTTGATTAATTAAGTGAAGTTTATAGCAAACAGTTTCACTTTGTGTAGGTCATAGAAAGCAAGACGGTTGTCTCGTAGCACAACTTTTGTGAGAAATAATCCTGCTATGTTACTACTGCAATATCGCAAACAAAATGAAATGGTCATTTTTTTTTTGATGCATTTTTTTTTTTTTCGCTATCACGAAAAAGTTTAAAAAACGCTTTTTCAGATACTTTCCTTTCAGATCGGTTTTTCCAAACATGTTGACATATTCAGCAAAAATAATTTGTCTCTGGTATCGAAAGGATCAAAAACTTCAAATAGAAATAGGATATTTAAAAACATTTTGCTTCAATTTTTAAGATTTTAGTGTGTTGCGCTCACAATAAAAGATACTTTGTAGCTTGTCAAAGGAAAATGAAACTAATTAATTATTAAGATAACCAGAGTGAATTTGAAAAGTTTTATTGCAGGTATTTTGCGATAAACTCATTTATCAGTTGTATGGTAAATTTTGGACAAAATCAAATCGGTACTTAGCTGCTTGTCGAGATACATCAGTAACATTTGAGCAGCGAATCGCCGCTTTGCGGTTGCTCTGGTCGTGGAATTTTTCTGATGTATAAATTATTTGTGATATTAATTCAATTCAATTTTTTCGAAATATCAAATTAGTAGTAGTCTTTCTTACATCTTTTAACTGAGCATAAAAGATCTTTTAGTTGTATTTTTACAATTTTTTCTTTTAAAAATACGAAGATTGAGGATTTCTCTGGTTCTTTTGTTTACATTTTGTACTTGACTAAAAATGAAAATGTTGAGATTTCTTCTGGTATTGTTAGCCTTTATTTTTCCTTTTATACTTTTTCCATGAATATGCCTTTGTTTCCTAAAGTACAGTTTTTGTTTTAGTTGTTTTTATTTCTTTATCTGATACATCCAATTTTTGTTGGCTTTTTCCAAGATATTTCCTCATTTTTGGCTTTTTGATATTTGTCTTATTATTCTGTCCATTTTTTTTTTTTTTTTTTTTGTCTTTCTTTTGTCTCCTTTTTGGTATTTCATAATTAACGGTCAAAAGGTAAGGATGAAAGATTTTGTTATATTTTTCTACATGATAAGGCTCTCTTCCTTCTATCCTAGAGATTGTGAACTTATCAAGTGCATCTCGACCTAATTAGTTTTGCTGAATTTCTGCTAATAAAAGTCTATTGCGAACAAAGCAGAGATTTTGAATTCAGCTCGAAAATTCTAATTACATGATTAGCCGAATTGGACCAATATTTGTCTTTGAATTAGATTTGTTCTTTCTACTTTTCTTGCTGTGGCATTCCGGATATTTTTGTACTTTAGTTTCCTAGAAACTTATTGCTGCACCTTCTGCTCCTGGTACTAATCAGGAACCGAATTTCTGACAATGAAATTGCTTCCTTTTATGACCAAAGCTATTATTATATTGCCTTCAATATCACATATTTATGATAGAAGTGTAGAATAGTGGTTTAAAATATTTGAGCGCCAGTAAATTACTGATTTGTTAGTTTAATGTGCTCAGAATACTTGTTCCTTTTTTCCTTTTATTTTTTTTAGTTTAAAAATTTAAGATATGGATATTGCGTTCCGTATGTTATATACTGGCATATATATATCGTGTCTTTTAATCTCTCCAATTTAATAATGTAAAAATTTGGCTGTTATAGCATTGTGCACTAAAATTTATCCAACATATTTATTTGTCGTGTTTTTGAGGAAGGAGTGAAATTTTTGATTAGCATTATCATTTAACATTACTTATGCCATGATGGATTTGTTAATGCCTAAGGTCAAACTTAAGCCTAACATATTCTTTCAAACATTTTCACAATAATGAAGATAACTTAAAACTACTAAACTTTTTATATGCTAAGTGTACGAAACATCACCGTATAGACAAAAACTAGAAAAATTATTGTGTCGACAAATATTTTTTCTTGTTTTAAATAAAATTCTTTAATAATTACGGAAAAATTTGCACATGGAAACAAGAATAATTTGCACAACAACAAGAACAGCAATGCGAATACCTAAAAGTGGGAGCAATAAAATGCATCTGTTCAATTCATCTATAAATTCATTAAGTCTACATAAAATAAAATTTCAAATCTCCACTGGTTTCACTACTTTCTTAATTATCGTTGCTCAAGTAGAAAACTATCATATTTCTTCAGGAAAAAGAAGCAAACAGCAATGATGAGGGTTTCAATTTTTTCCGATTTAAGTAATAGCAATAAAGGAAAAGGAATGGAATAATTAAGCTAATTAAAAATCTTTAAAAATTTTACGCTACTTAGAAATATGCTTATTCTTTTTTCTTTCACTTGTCGTTCTTTTTGAGCAAAGTTTGTAATGTAATCAAAATTTATGATTTCATATAACACGATTGTTCTCATTTTCTGATCATATCTAATCAAACCACATAAATGTCATATTTTCGGTCATTGTTCAAAAATTTTTCAATTATTTTACCATAATTTGAAGGCATTTTCCAGTATTCTAGTAGCTTCTAGAATCTTCAAATGTGACAAAGCATTTTCTTGCCGTAGCCTCTCCGCTTCATCTAGCTCCTGAAGATATTTTTGAAAAAAAAAATAAAAAGATCAAAAAGGTCAATTTATAATCCAATTTAATTTCTCAACAAAATCAAATAGATTTTTAGAAATATATATATAATAATAATTAAATAGAATTGGAAAAGAAAAATCAAGAGGTGAAAAATGTTATACTCTGTATTTACCTTTGAAAAAAAAAAAATGATTGAATAAGAAAAACTATTATTTCATGGGATTTTCCCTTCTTTATTCTTTTTTTTTCTTTTTCAAAAGAATTTAATTAAAATCTAATTAATCGCTAAGTAAAAAAAAAAAAAAAATTAAATGGAACAGTATGCAAATGAAACAATGCAAACGATGAATGTTAGCAAAGTTAACAAAAATTAAAAGGAAAAGAGAGGAATTTGTAATTAAAAGAAAAAATTAAGAGATGACATTGAAGAGGATTAAAAATTGAAAAAAATTTTTAAATTGGGTCAAAAAAAAAGAAAATTTAATAATTTTTGAAATGCAAAAAAAAAAAAAAAATGCTAAAGTTGGAAATCATTTCAATTACATAAAACGAATGCTTCACTGGGAATGAAAAACCTTTCTCAGTGCTTTCTAATCAATTCCACAGTTACTTCAAAATTATCAATTTCAGCTTAACCCCATTGATAGATATTGAATTGCTAATTTCAATTGAAAAAAAAAAATCACTGAAATATCATCTACAAAAAGTTGAAATAAATAAGGGAGAGAGAGAGAGAGAGAGAGAGAGAGAGAAAAAGGAAAAGAATACCACATCAGTGTAAAATAAATGCCAGTATTTCCATTCGATAATTAAAAGAAACTTTTTCTTTTCTTTGCTACTGAAAGAAATTTTATATTAAAACTTAAAACCTGATTCTTCGATTCGGTTAAATCATATTCATGCGGTCCATAATTGTTTTTACTTAATACAGTTAATAAATCGTCATCGATTGATTTTAATGCACTTATCCGATGACAAACTTGACATTTTTCACTTATCTAAGAATTAATTATAAGATTGATTAATTACGTCAATAATTTCATTCATCAACAATGTTCCTATTTATTTTCTGAAAAAAAAAAAAAAAAATAATGAAAGCTCTAGATTTGACTGAGCATTCCTTAAATTATTAGAAAAAAGTGTTTTCAAATGCTTAGTGAAATTAAAAAAATTCAGTTATTTTTTTAACTAAATTTTTACTAAATTGAAGTAGAACTGAACAAATAAATTTTATCATATGAATTGTGTAATAATAATAATAATACTGTGGCAAAGATTCACAGCGCAAAAATTTAGTCAAATTTAGAATGTTTTGAAATAAAAATTTAAAATATTTCATTTGTAATATAATATTATTATTATTATCATTATTATTATTGTTATCATTATAATTATAATTATAATTATTATTATTATTATTATTATTATTACTATTATTATTATTATTATTATTATGTTTTTTATTATGCGCACACAGTATTAGAAAACGTTTCATTTGCAGTGAAAAACTTTTTTTCACGTCACTTCTAAATGTCAGTGCTTAGCTTAAAAGCACGTTCACGTCATTGCTACAGTTAAAAAAACAATCGAAACTACTCGTAGAAGACATATTTCATTTAAATAGAATATAATAATTTACGTACTTTTTTCCATTTTTCGAAACATGCACTATGAACGGTATGGCCACATCGTGATGCCCGAGTATTAGTCTCTCGGAAGTGTTTCAGACAACTTGGACATACTCTTGGCTTAATCCATGTCAAGGAGCTTAATTCAAATTCGTAGATTTTTTGAAGAAGAGAATACTGAAAATATTGAATTTCAGCAAATTAAAAAATTAAAAGTCAAAGAAAAAAAAGTTCGGAGTTGGTTAAGAAAATGTTAAAAAAAGAAAAGTAATACGTAATGAATATTTATTAGTGTTATCAATAATGACATGATTTAACGTAAATGACATAATGTGAGATATCGGTCTGCAGTTTATTATCAGTGGCATTGTCACGCAGGATGCCACTGACAACACATTATCAAAATGTGTCAGCAGTAATCAATAAAGATATGATAAGCATGGATGATATAGAGTGTGATAGTAGATAAATCACTGTATATCGTACAAATAGCTTTTGTCGTATTTACCGCAACAGATAAAGACATATCTTTACAATACTTTGTGCTAATGCAGAAACTTATCAATGGAAAAATTGCAATTACTTGTTCCGTTATGCACAAGCAAAATTCTTTTCTTCTATTCAAATTAAAATCTAAATTTAAATTGTTTGATCAAAATTTAAATTTATACCTAAGGGTTTATTGAAATTTGCAATAAATAATATTAATGAATTCAAAAAAAGAGATACCAATTTTATTCCGTCAGAAAGAGAAGCAGCATTAATTTCACTTTTTCTTAAGGGTTGCATTCGTTGGCATTCTTGGAGCTAAAGCAAAAAAGTTTGTGAAATTTCCAAAAAATAATTGACTTGAATAAACAATATTTAAACTGCAAAAACATAAAATTGAAACTTGTAATTGATTATCAAAAAAATTTATCAGAATAAAAGGATTCAAATAACCGTAATAATGCTTTTTTTTCTTTCTTTTGCTATCAACTGATGATAAATCCTGTAATCAGCTGATAACAAAAATTGCTTACACATAAATGATTAGTCCCGCACAAAAAAAAAAAAAAGAAAAAAAAGAAAGAAACTAATAATTTATTTATTTTATATTTTTTCTTTATTTCATGCAAGATTGTAAATTTTGCTCTCTATTTTAAAGTTTTTCTTTTCTTATTTTAAATAAATTCAACCGTATTTCGTATGGCAGGTGAATAACGACTGTACAAATCATCTTCTCTGGTTCGTAAAAATGATGGTTTGATTGCATCTCTTATTAATACTCTCTCACGACAAATGGGACAATTGACATTTTTCTATAATTTATAAGTAATGTAAATTTAATTTAAATTTAAAATTCATCCTTTTCCCCGTATGAATTTGTTAAACTGAAACTACTTAAAATTAATAAGTGACTATCAGTAACTTAACCTTTTATCACTTATTTTCCTCACTGCATTTTAATCCTTAAAATAATATAAAAAAAAAAAAAATTTTTAATAATATAATGGGAAGAATAAATAATAGCAGAAAATAATTGAAAACAGCATTTAAACAATAAATTCATATAAATTTACAAATTAATTATGCAATAACAATTAATTATTCGTACTTCAAAAATTTTTAAAATTAAATATCTATGAGTTAAATGGATTTAAAAAAAATAAATCAGTCTCAGTCTATATTAGATTTAAATTGAAAATGATAAAATTAAAACATTACCTTTAGCCATTTCATAATACAATGCAAATGATATGTGTGGCCACAACGTAATGCCGAAAGGTGAAACGAAAAGACTGGCATAAAACAAATAATACAACAAACTGCTGCTGGCATTTTTGTCTTCCTACAGAGATGGAATTAATTAATGAATAATTAAGTTGTCGAAAATTTCAACATATATGCAATAAATATTTGACAATTTGAGTGAAATTAATGAACGGTCACATTTTTTATTTGACAGAAGAAAAGCAAAAAATTAAATTCTTAAAGCTAAAATTTTAAATTTACCAAAGAAAAAAAAAAAAAAAATTTCGACATCGCTAAAATAAAGATAATAATTGTTCAAGCTTGACTCACTTCATCTCAGTGTTTATTAGTTATTTAGAAATAAAATATTTCTTTTAATAAGTTTTAAAATTTCGCATGCACTAAAATAATTACTATTTAGTAAATTTGAAATAACTCTGAAATTCAAAACATATTTAATTTTCATTCAATAAGTGTTATTTTTCAAAAGTCTCACTCAATAAATTGAAAGTATTTCAAAACACGAAGAAACACAAAGAAAAAAAAACGAACCAAATATTGCTCCGAGAAGAAAGACAACCTTCAAATCCTACTAGTAATTAAAAAACCAACTTCATGAGATTATTTTTGATCAATGAGCCATTGAACATATATGATAACATATTAAGAGATCAAATCACTAAAACTTATTTGTGGAAAAAAAAAAAGAAAAAAAAAAAAGCGCACCAAAAGATTTGTTGATCTGAGATCGAGAATCAGTGATATCACAGGAGCTATTGATCTGAAATCACCAATTTGCTAGAAAAAAAAGAAATGACATTAATAAACAATACAAAAGACAATACTGTTTATTTTTAATTATCATTAACCATATTATACATGCAGCAAAATTACTATTAAAATGCAATGTAATTATTTATATATCCACCAGTAGTCAGATTTTCTGATAGGTTTCAAAAGACAGAAAATAATTCGTATCCAAAAATTCATTCAAATTCTGCTAATTTATCACATCACTTTTGTCACATAATTTGTCACTGACAAGAAATTAATCACAAAATGAACAGTAGCAATTTTTGCATTAGTCAACATTTAAAACAGTGCGCTTTGATTTGCAACCGAACCGAACGGAACAAATTAACGTTTCTACAAATCATATCAAAGGAAATATTTTCTAGTACGTATATTTCCTTAAATATCATTCCGAAAGAGATTTTTCCACACCTGCGGAAGAATCGTTTCCACAACTATTTCTCAAAATACATATCAATAGGAACACTTCAGCAAGCAATCCTTTAAAAATAAGTGCTTCCGCTAATTATCTCTTCGAAATTAGTGCTTCCGCTAATTATCTCTTCGAAATTAGTGCTTCCGTTTACACTCTTCCAGTAGGTACCACCACTTCGATATAAATCCATTAGGTTCTTTTTTAGATGTCATTGCTTCTAGTTTCATAATATCTTCAAACGAGAAAAAACTTCCTATTCTTCATTAGCAAAAATTTATGCAATTCTTTCAGAAATGAGAACTGTTCGCAAATCTTTCACATATTTTAAAATAATTGCCTTGAAGAGAGGTTGAAAAAAAAAAAAAAAAAAAAAACTTATAAGACCTAATTAATTGGCTTGGCCGAAGGAAGTCGGGAAGGAAAATGAAGTAGAATATGTACTAAAAAAAATATTATAAAGTTCATTCAGTCTAGAAATATTCGATGAAGCGGAAAAGATGTTGTGGGATGCATGTTGTAGTGAAAAGCAAATTATTTTTATCGTTTGAAAAATTTTTTATATTTTATAAGAGTACAATGCATCAATTAAAACTTCTTTTAGTAAAAAATTCTTTTTTCTTCTCTCAAACATTCTTTCATTCGATATATTAAAGATATATACAATGAAATGTTTAAAATTAGTCAAAGTAATTTTCCGAAATTGAATCGACATTTGCAGCAGCGGTAAAGTCGCATTTGCGAACATACGCAAATGCGAAGCATTTATCGTAATATTTTCAGGCCTCACAATTTTACTCACTACGAAAATCAATTATTATTAATTAAAACGGAAAATTGGAAGATTTCTTTTCCTGCTCAGTGGTGAAATTGAAAATTTCCGTTGTGGAAAGAAAGGAAAGACTGGAAATGATTGCGAAGAAGACAAATGCTAATAAATATTACCAATAAAATTTTAATAATATGTCCTCTAAAATAATGTTACCATTTTTTTTTTTTTTTAATTAATAGCAATTTTCTTAGAAAAATAAAATGAAAAATAGAAAAATAAATTAAATAAATGGAACAACTTAATATTTTCAAACGATAGCTTTTAGCTTTTGTTTGTTTCGTTTCCAAAAAAAAAAAATAAAGAAAGAAAGAAAGAAAAAAAAACAGAGGATTATTATTTGGATGATTTAATTAATTAAGATCACATTTGAATGAGAGGAATAAATCAAATTAATGCCATCGATAAATAACAAAGGTAGAAATAACCGCAATAATACACCAATGATTTTGGGATAAAAATAAANAATGGACAAAATATACTTTCAATTAGCAATAAAAAGATATGAAAAATGGATATATATTATATATATATATNATTATTATTTGGATGATTTAATTAATTAAGATCACATTTGAATGAGAGGAATAAATCAAATTAATGCCATCGATAAATAACAAAGGTAGAAATAACCGCAATAATACACCAATGATTTTGGGATAAAAATAAAAAACAAGAACAAAAAAAAAATGGACAAATATACTTTCAATTAGCAATAAAAAGATATGAAAAATGGATATATATTATATATATATATATTTTTTTTTCTTATCTTACTAAATAATATTTTATGCAAAATTAGAAGCCGAGAAAAGAAAATTTATATTAAAAGCTTATAAAATATATTATGATATTAGAAGGAAATAAAATATATTTTGAAGCAAAGAATAACTGCCAAATAAAATGTAATTAAATTCCACTTACTAATAAGATTAAATTCCTTTTGAAGTAGAAAGAGGAAAATGTCACAGATTGAGAAAGTGCTATTCTTATAGGGTGCAAATATTTGAAAAATTATTGTTAAGCAATTTTTTATTTGTAAGTCAATTAGTTTATTTCTATTTTTAAAATTCGTTATTTGAAAAAAATTAAAAGAAAAAAAAATTCTTTTTCGAATTAATTCTCATGAATTTTTTCCTTTTTTTTTTTCTTTTAAACAAAATTTCAGTTTATATTATTACAATTATGGGTGAATTTCTCCTATTCATTCCATATTTCTCGTAAACTGAGCAGTTTTTGTTTACCCCCAAACTTGGTAATTTATGCATTTACCTTTGGATTAGAGAAACTGAAATTTTAAATATCGAAAATTGTACAGTTTAAAAAATTATAAAAAAAAAATAAAAAAAAAAAACAGAAAAAGCTTAATCTGAAAAATCTAAGCTATCATTAGCACACACACCATCATCCATAATGTCATCATCATATTGAATATAAATATCATCATCTCCATCGATAAAATCTTCGTCCAAATCATCGTCATCATAATTATCTTCGTTAATATCGTCTTCATCATCAGTATCATCACCATCATCATCACTATCATCATCATCACTGTCATCATCATAATCATTACCATCAACATCATCATCATTGTAACCTTTCTCTGTTGAAAAGAATAAGCGACTGATAATATCATTTTCTCCTGCTTGCTTTTGACAAACTGGACAGTACTGATAATTCTAGAATTTAAATTAAATTAACTTTAAGTTCCTATCCAGTAATCTATTCAACTTTGCTATAGTAAACCAATCGATTATTTCTGTTTCAATTTTACGAATTTTTTTATCAAGCCCTCCGAAGGAATGAAAACAACTTAATATCATTTAATTTAATTATTTACTTTAATCCATCCTGATATGCAGGGCAAATGAAACATATGACCACAATATAATGCCGCAAGGTGATGCGCAAAAAGGTATTTTGAGCAAATGTAGCAAAACATAATTTCAATTCGAAACAAGTGATGTGTTTGGGAAAGATGTAGATACTTCGAATGCCAAATCTGAAATGGAAATGACAATTCAAATAATTAATTTAAATTATAGTGCTCGAAATAACTGACTAACAAATAAACGCGAAATTTCAGTAATTAGTTAAATGTTTCATTTGAATAATCCTAATCAATCTTTGAACACTACTCAAAATTTCGATCAATATTTAAACAGCATTCGAACTTCTAGTTAATAAGTAAAAATTTTTCAAAATTCGACTCATCATTTAAGTGCTATTTGAGATTAAAATTAATTTTTTTTTTTTATATTTTAAAGATTTGAAGCATTAACAAATGGAAAATAAAATGATAACGTACGAAATGATAATTATGATTTGCTTCATCAGTGTCTTCATAATCTAATCCGTCAATATCATAAAAACTTTTAAGTGGCTAAAAGAAAGAAAAAACAGTGAAATTTCATGAAATAAGCAATTTAAAAAGAAACAAAGTGAAATTACGTCAAAAACAAAAAAAGAAAAATTGCAGAGTGTTAGTTAAAAAGTTACGTTGTTCACGTAATTAAAAGTAATGTCTTTTCTCACATCTATTTACGTCCGATGATAAATGATAATTTAATATAATTTCTGATAGATTTTCATGAGTTACTAACTGTACTAAGGCGAAAGCACAAAATTTTTAGTAAATAGTGATTCTATTAGGAATAAAAATAATAGTGATAATTTATTGTTAAGTTATCATAATACTGCAATGATATTTATTTGAAGGAATTGAAAAAGAGGCAAAAAATTGCAAATGAAATGGTTTAAAAAGAAGAATTAAAAATTTTATTAAAAATTAAAAAGTTATTTTGAAAGAGAATAATTCATGTGATACATAATGTTTTTGATTCATTTTTGTCAATTAATATGGCAAAAACAATTTTTTAAGTGCTTTAAAATTTTACTAATTATAAAAAACAATTAAAAAAATCTAATAAAAGGACAGTTTTATAACCTATGAATAGTGAAATGTATGCGAGAATGAGAATTTGATCAAGAATGTCTGAAAGCAAAAAAAAAAAATTAAACTTTTTTTTTCCAAATTAAAATTTTATTAAATGCTCTACGTAATTCTTTTTTTTTTTTTGTTATAATAGCACTCATGATTACAGAAAAAAAGAAAGAAGTAAAGCGTACGCTTGAATAGTAAACGTACGTCAAAAAACATTTTCGGCAGTGTCATAATCATTTCATAAAAGAAACCAATTAAAATGTATATAAAAGTTTTAAATTTATTAAAAAACTTAAAACAAGAAATAAAATGATATGACGAATCATCTTGCAAATAATTTCTAAATATAATTTCTTTTCTTTTAATTTTTTTTCCAAGAATTCAAATTATTTGATAACTTAATTAAATAACAGATTTCATAATTTTCTTTTCTCCAATTTATTGATAAATAATATTTAAATAAGACAGAACTTTTACATTTTCCCTTTGCATGATTTTTTTTTCCTATTTCATAATTATTGCCTTTTTTCCTTTAAATTTAAAATTAATTCAAGATTTAAAAGATACCAAATCTCGAAATGCTGATGTAATAGAAGCGCAAATAAATTTGTCACTTTTATCAACAGGGACAAATGTTGGCCGAATGGAACATCGCATAGATGAAGATGTACGACAAATCGGACAATTCATATTACCCTGTAAGTTAATTGAAAATTCCAAAAATTGAAATTGATATTTTAAAATTACTTACCCAAATTACTTAAACATGGTCAAACTGAATGATCTGAATGCTCAAATAACTTCATTCTTATTATTATGCATTATTATTAGCATATCATATAATATCGTATCATATCATATCGTATCATATCATATCATATCATATCGTATATTAACTCGCTTTTATAATTTACCGATCTCATTGTTATCATTAAGCAATCATTATTGTTTTGTTGCCAGTGCAATCGGCATCGTTTATAATAAATTTTTACGACAAATATTATTTTATTATTATCATCAATGTCTTAATGCGCAATTTATAATTTATTTATTATCATTATTATTATTAATATTAATTATTGCTATTAGCATTATACTTATTTAGAGTAATAAATATTACTAATTATTATATTTTTGATTATTTGCATTACTAATTGGCATGATTGCTATTATCAATAATAAATATATTTATTTATCGCTATTTTTAAAGTATTTCAGTTATATTAATNCATTAATTATTGTTGTAATTTTTGTTTTTTTTACCAACAGTTCAGTTACATTTGTCATCATCAGTTTTATAACAGCAATTACGATTCCTGCCTTATATGTTCATTATCATTGCCATTATCATGTTTATTAATGAAATTGATATAATCACACATGTTCCTTTTTTTATTTCTCCACTAATTCTCATGATAAACAATTAGTATTATCACTGATAATGATAATAATATCACAATATTCATACCCTTAGCCATGTTGCAATGCAATCGGAATGAAATGTATGACCGCAGGAAAGCGTTGAAATTTCTTCCCATGATGCCGGGTAAAAGCATATGATGCAGTGAAGTGTGGGTAACATAGTAATCTGAAATGAAAGTAAATAAAAAGTCGAATAATTTTAGTAAGTAAAAATTAACATAAAATTTTGTAAACTAAAAAAGAAAACTTTTAGAAATTATATTAGAAATAAGTGTTTTAAAATTATCGAATGATAATTGCAAAAAAAAGTTAATATTTAAGACAATTTTTTTTTTTTTTAAAAAGTGCTACAAGAGACATTCTAATAAAAAAAATTTTTTTTTTTAATTATTCCAATATTGCATCAAATATTAGTTAAAAATTAATAGGAAATGAGATTTTAATAAAATATTAGTGAGTGGGTCTGAAAATAATGATTTTGAACAAGCTTTTCTTCATTTTTCCGTTTTTGAAATAAATAATTAATTCCCTCATTTTTCTTTTTTTTTTTTTTTTTTTCACCAAAAAGAAGAAAAAACGGCAAAAAGCAAATGTATAACTGCATTTTGAAATTGACTTTTTCCATATTTGATTTTTAATTCCAATTTTTGAGGAAATCTACATTTTCAGGAAATCAAAAAGCAAAAATGCTTGATGGATTAAAATCAGCCCAAAAAATATTTATTTCTTGTTTTTAGTGTTATAGAGAACCAATCACAATGGATATTTGTAATATAATGAAATTCCTAAATTAATAGATAAATCGTAGAGGTAATTAGGTCAAAAAGTAATTGCATTTATGCTCAGATTTGCTTTTTATTCAATTTCTTCACTATTTGTCACATAGAAAATAGCATTTCTCGATGTATCATTCGAGAGTGATCGGTCAGCAAGGAGTCAATTCTGTAAGTTTCGAAAAAAAAATTTTGTTAATTTTCGAAACTGAAATTAAAGTACGTAAATATTTTGCGTCATTAGCTCAAAAGACAAAATGATGAAAGAATAATTCCTCCGAATTTTCTTTTTTTTTTTTTCCAAAAAATTAAACAACATGATTTTTTTGAACAAATAATTTTCAAACTCCTACGATTATTTACATGAAATATTACAAAGAAAGATGCAATCATTTAAAGCAAAACAATAAATGTATTTTGAAATTTATAAAAAAAAACCAAATTTAAACTATTATGTTGATAAAGAAAGTATCACAGCACTTTCTGAAGTTAGAGACTGTAAAATATAACAAAAAGAATATATTAAAATGACTGACATATATCGAAATATTTTGATCGCTATCAAGTTAATCATTTGGTCACTAATCCACTAATCACATTATCACCATTATTATTATTATTATCTTTTTTCAGCTAATTCGAGAATTTTCGGACGAGTTTCCATTAATTTTTCTTGAATAGTTTGATTTTTTTTCGATGAATAATTTTGAGCTCCACGACTAGGAATGCAATTCAAATTTTAATTAAAAACTTAATTGCTTTAGAAGGCAACAATTTCATTGCAGTAATATTTATTGGTAAAAAGAAAAATAAAATGATTAATGATTAAGGATGCAACTTAAATTATCCATTTTAAATTAATCGTATATTTAATCAAGGATGAGACAGATTTAAACAGCAAAGAATATATTTTTAAATTTCATTGATAAATCAGAGAAAATTAAAATTAAACTTTACTGATTAGTGCTGTCGCTCTTTGGTCGATTAAAATTTTATACGTATCGCAATAAATAATATCCTTCTTTTAATAAAATTATTTAAAAAAAAAAAAAAAAAAAAAGAGGAAAAAAAATTTGCAATTGCTTGTTCTCTTAAACACAAATAAATGATTTAAAACAATAGTTTTATTTAAAATAAAATTTAAATTTATATTTAAACAAAAGGAGAAAAGAGATTTGATTAACAGCTAAATTGATCGAACTTTCGATCATCATAATGTATCACAAAAATATAATAGAAATATTTAGTATTAACTGTGGTGAACAGCGCACATTCTTAAATAAATTCCCACCTTATCATTTCACTTTTCCTAAATTTTTCAAAAAAACAGAAACTATTCTAATTCAAAAAGACTTGGCAAATTTTTCATGTTAAAACGATTTAGTTTCAGGCAAATTTTAGCTCAAAAAAAAAAAAAAAAAGAGAGAGAGAAAAAGAAATCTAAATGTACAAGTAAATTATTAAATTACTGAAGAAGGAAAAAGACACGTGTGTATTGATCTATTGGAAGCTGGAAGCCACGTGTAAAAAAATAATAAAGTCACGTACGTGGAAGCAGAAAGTGAAAATATTGCCGGAAATATGATGGTACAATTTTGCAACAGGTAATAATTAGAAGAGAATTTTTATACTTACAATCAATTTGCAATTATCAGTCTCTCATTTTTTTTTTTTTTTTGCATGCTAAAACATATAGCATCAATGAAATTAACTGACGTTTGCACGTAAAAATCCTTACGTACGTATGTCAAGCATTTTAATATTCGAATTATTAAATTTCATAAATTTTTTCCAAATTCCAAACTAATTTTTTGTGCAGTTTTTTTTTTTTTTTTTTTTTAATGCATACATAAACTTCTTCTTCTACTTTTATTTCCAAACAAATTCATTTGCGCAATAAATTAAAATTTCATTTGTATGAAATACAAAAAACGGAAAATTATTGCTGTGACCAAAATATGACTGTAAAACAAAAGTGATTAATTAGTGAGATGTCAGAGGTTTAGTAGTAATGGAGCAGGGAGCAAGTAAAGCTTCAAATAACGATATCACACATCACAAAAAATAATTAAATAATTAAATTTTATCAACTCAAACATTCAAAATTACCGCTTAGAAAACTTTTCAAATCATAGCATTTACAAGATTTCCATACAAACAACAACAATAAAACGCACTGTCATAGAAACATTTTTGATATTTCTTCAACTTTTTCCAATTTGCTTTTTTTTTTTTTTTTCTTCAAAATTTAAAGCACTTTTGCTTTCATTCCGCTTCATTCTTTCTGTTTCCCTCAATCCCATACGGATAAAATCACATCACTTGTCACTTCAAATCGTCGATGATTTCGATAATCTTTTTTTTCTCGTAAATTCGTTATTTTTCGTATAATTTTGATCGCTTCCGCTATTTGCATACGGAATATTGTATTATCTTTTCGAAGTCCGTCTAAGTCATCATCAAACTTAAAAATATTTTTTATTATTAAAATAAGAACTGATTAAAAGAATGATGATTTCAGTTAAATTCTAATTTCAAGTGCATATTATATATTTGTATGATGTCTGATCTAGTCTAAACAACAATAATGTCATTAATAAATAAAAAATAGTATATAATTTAATTAAAAAAAAAGAGAAAGGCTGGTAGTTTAATTGAAAAAAAAAAAAAAAAAAAAAAAAACGCATTAATTTCATTCTGTCGTTCTGTAAAAAGAGAAAAATAAAGAGGGTAGTAATTGAAATTTTAAAGAGAGGTTAATTAATTAATTACCTGACGCTGTAGCAAAGGTAAACGGTTAGTCATACAATGCTCCCGAATTCCCATATTTGTTATAAAATACAATTGTTTGACTATATTAGTTTCGGTTGTTCTTTGATGACATATGGGACATTTTTGAAAAATCTTGAAAATAAATTATAGTAAACTGTAGTGGAAAACTCCTTTTATTTCTTAATTAGCATTTTTTTTTTCTTTTTTAAAGTGGAAAACGACCAATGAAAATAACTGACTTTAATTTCAGAATTTTAGAATTATCCAGAATACAAATCAATTTTTAGATTTTTTGAAAGAAATCATAATTCAATTTAAAGGAATAAATTATAAAAATAGTTTACAAATATTACTAAAATTATTTTAATATTAAACTGTTTAATATCCAATTGGAATATTACTTGAATTGCTTTTAAATAAACCAATAGATTAAAAGTAGATTATTTAAAAACATATTATAAATGGCTTATTTTAAAAACAAATTTAAAAGGAGAAAACAACAACCGTATCTGCTATAAGAAAAAAAAAAAGGCAGCTAATGAATTAATTACTGCTATAACTTGACGATTTTTCTGAAGATAATTAAATGATTAATTTGAAGGAATATTTGAAGCAAAATTTTCAATAATATCAATTACCCTAATCCAATGTGAAATACAGCCATAGTGAAAAGTATGACCACAAAAGTATAGCATCGAAATTTGATTCCTTATAAGTTTTCCTTGACATATGAAACAGATGAAATTGTTAAACATTTGAACTGAATTAACGAATTAAAAAATCTGAAAGAAAACATTACTGATAGTATGTGGTGGTGCAGTATGATGCGTAAAATACGTGTATTATATTGTATTAAGTTTAACACGTAAGAGCAGATAAAGTGTGACGTGAAACACGTAAATGACTAAAGAACAACATATAATGGAAAAATATAGTTGAATTTTCACTTCATTCTACAATAATCAGTAGACTAGCTAAATGAACATTCAGGAAGAATCAATGAACAAGCTTTAACTAAGACTTCTGATTCTCCAACTATTTGTGTAAAAAATATCACTATCAAATTAATTACGTCATAGGTCAAATGATAACGGATCATAAGTTGATCATATTTAATAGTGATACATTCAAAAGGATTAAGTCGATGTAGGGCAGAAGAGAATCAAAATTATTAAATCAAAATGGAATCATTTGGATAGTTCGAGAATGTAACAGAGTTAGGAAAGATAAATTTATTTTGAGGGGGAAAAAAAAAAAGAAAAGAAATATTAAGTGAAATTTACTCATTAAACATTCATTTATTCAAATGTGTAACGATTGTTTTTAAGCAAAAAAAGAAAGAAAAAAAAAAAGTAATTGCATCCAACATTTGTTAACATTAATTATAATAAAGCTATTATTTAATGAGATATGAATGAATGATAGCGAGATAAAAAAGAAAAACAAACAAGTAGATGAATAAATAGGAGAAACTTTTAGCGAAAATAATCTTAAACAAATTTGAGTTATTTCTGAAATCACCTGATCGATCATCTCCTGTTAAAGATGCTACTGATGAAGATAGCAGAAGGCAATATAAGGTGTACTTCATGACATCGATCAGTAGTATATTCTGGAAAATGTTAGATCGGTGATTAAACAAGAATCGTCTCAATTTCAATTATGGAACGGAGTTGTTTGCTTTAAATTTTTCATAATTACTGAAATATTTTATGCATTAGTAATAGATTTCCAAAAAAAAAAAAAACCTTTACCTAAAAAAAAAATATTATCTGACAAATGTTATCAATTTTGAAGACTTTTTAATTTGTTAATTTTTGTTTAAAATGGAAAAGATTTTTCAAATCAAACAAGAAAGACTAACGTTTTACTGTAATATTTGGTGCTGAATTGAGAAACGGTCAGGAAATGATAATGGTCATTTAGTAGATTACTTTAAATTACTGCCACTTTTTCGTGATATTTCTCAAGTATAGATTAAAGTAACGAAAGATTTAGGATATTAATTTGATCAGTTAATTCATTCACTTATCGGAAGCATTTCTTCTGATCCGATTAAGAGATTTGTTAACAATAGTTTCAGTTGAAAATAATAAAAGTTATCAATTTTAGAGCATCTTTTATTATCTCGAAATTTTTGATCTTTAAGTTAATAAAACATTTCGAAAATTACAGAAAAAAAGAAAGAAATTTAGAAGCAAAACAGAAGCATTTGCAAATCATGTAAATTTGATCATTTCAACAATTAAAGATGAAATATTTAAACAAGGAG